>SNQJ01S0120553.1:34595-47524 GCA_010110895.2 Picea sitchensis | reverse complement strand
GACGATTATGTAAAAGATACCCAATATACAATGTATTTAAGAAACATTAGTTACCCAACGAGATGTGATTTGAATGGTCTCATTCTTCCTGTTCTATGTCTTGTGTGGGCATGTTAAAGTCTAGAAGAGGTTGTTCAACTGCTGGGGAATATCCACTGGTTGAGGGAAATAGTGCAACCTAGTCCTGTAGACTTTCCACTTTAGTCCGAATGGAATCCACTTCATTAGGTTGTTGCATCATGGTCATCCGATGTTGGCTGAGAATGTCCAGAATGAAAGATACCTATGTAGACAATACTTGATATAATATTTGAAGTTGTTGAATTCATTGCTATAGATCATCATTAGTTTCCACATGATCCTAAGACTTGTTTCTATTTCAAGGATTTTTGGCCAGAGATAGTGGAGTGAGATGACAAAATCTACTCATGGGAGCTTTGCTAAACTGCAATTTATAGAAAAATAGAGCCGAATTTTCCTTAAGGGGATTTTTTAGTGCCACTCAAGCGTGAATTCACGGGACATACCAGCAAACTAAACCCCAAAAATTTCTTCGTCAAGATTCTGAAGGATCCCAATGTCAAGACGAAGAGAAACACCAACGAATAGGGCATCACAAAATCCTCCTACAAATTCCTGAGATACCTCGGGTCTTGGAATTCCTCCAACAAACCAAGCAAACATGTTCAGTTTCTTTTACTTCTTGCTCCTACTTGCAATCCTTTCCACCAGTTTCTTGAGGGATGATAAATTCCTTCCAACAATCACATGAATCCCTGGAGTTCTGTGTGTCCTCAACCAACAAAACTAAGACCAAGTCCAAAATTTACAATATGGAAGGAGATTTAAGCGCTACAATATATCTTGATGTCGTTGGATTTAAGTACCGACATGTCGATTATAAAGATGTTGGAATTGGTGTATTGTTTAACATCCACGGGAGTCGAAGCCATGACCTTGGTATCACGCACATAAGTGCGAGTCGGGGCATCGAGGAAATTCTCCATGTTGTACGGGATGCCAAGAAGTTATTTCACAGTGATAAATAGAGGATTCGTTGACAAGTTTCAAATCTCTTGCCCTACATAGAAAATACAGTTATTTTCCCACGCAATTCTAAATTCTAAGTGTTGACTTCAAACTGTAGAATTTTTTTCCAAAAACAATCTAGAGATAACCAGATTACTTACTAGATTTTAAATAACAACGACTCTCATAAAAATGATTTCAAAACGGTCGATTGGTTACAAAGTTTGAATGTGAACTTACCTTCACCAGTTGATGCAAAATAAGCAGGATAGGAGGAAATACATAACCCGTGTTTTCTATTGTTGATGGTAGGCTTCCTGGTAGCGAGTTCCCAGTCGGGATATTCCTAGTTACATGTGCTAGACTAACCCTGATAAATGAATGGGACACTCGATGGATTGACAACAGTGAAGGGGTACATTCCTTGAGTTGGGCAAGTCCAGAGGAAGATATCTAGGGGAAATTTGGGATAGTTGTATGAGAATACCAATGCGTTGTGGGATATTGAGTTGTGATTGGACTATGAGAGAGAACCTTTTCTTATGGATTCCTATACACAACTCAGGTGACTTGTTGTTTAGATTTGGAACAAATATTCTACGGTTGGGTGGAACATCCTTCCCAAGCAACTGATTGCACAATCATTTAAAAAAAGATAATTGTTTACATGTTTTTGTGTGTTAAATTATGAGTTTAACTGTTGTGCATTTCACTCTATGCACGAGAATGAATTTTATGTTGTTGTGGTAAAATTTATTAGTTGCATTTACTTGTTTGACTAGTATGGACAATTTCATGAGCTTGTATGTCATGTTGTTCACAATTTTGTACTTAATTTCATATGTGAGTCAAATTTAGTAGTAACGAAAATAGGATTCTGACATGGTGCTCGAATTATCGTGCGGACTGGGAATAGTTTCCATGTGCATTAATAAGCCAGTTTTGTGTGCGCTGTAATTAGTTATCGTGCATAGTACAAAGGATTTTATGTGCATGGTTTGTCTCTATTTGGGAATGACATTCATGTTGGTAGGAATCATGTAGCTAAATTTAAATAATTTTATCTAGAATGCTTAATTCTATGTATAATTTGTATCTGATAAGCTACAAAATGTTAATTAGAAGAAAATTTTCAAATTTATGTGTATTTTCCACTAGTAATGTTCCTCGGTTAAGTTGGGGAATGTTATAGAATGGTATAAGATCCTTTGGTTCAACACCATACTTGTATAGGCCAAAGATCAACGTGAATTTGGTAAGCTCGTCATCTCAGCGTTTGAGTTGTGTCGAATTCTTGGAAGAAGGCGAGTGAGACTTTGTCGCAATGGTCGCAATGGTCACAAGTTGGAAAATAAGGAGAACAGGACTTGTGTGTGCTCAATATTTGTGTTGCACAATGTAGAATTCATGCTATGCACACTGAATATTGGTGCGCGGTATAAAATTTATGCTCATTGAATGTTGGTGTGTGGTATAACAAGTCATGCACATAGGATATTGGTGCATGGTATACAAAATTCCACACACTTAATGTTGGTGTGAATTATAAAAAAGTCACATGCACTGAATATGGGTGCACGATGCACACTAAATATTGTTACATGTTATAAAATTTGTGCACATTGAATTTTGGTGCACGATATAACAAGTCGCACATAGAGGATATTGGTGCATGGTATAAAAATTTGTGTGCACTGAATATGGGTGTGCAATGCACATTGAATGTTGGTGCGTAGTATAACAAGTCCCACACACAAGATATTGGTGCATAGTATAAAAATTCGTGCACATTGAATATGGGTGTGTGATGCGCACTGAATATTTGTTCGTGGTATAAAAATTGTGTGCATTGAATGTTGGTGCACAATATAAAATTTCACGTGCACAAAATATTGGTGTGTTGTATAAAATTTTGTGCACATTTAATATTGGTGCACGATACAAAAGTAGTGTGAATTGAATATTCATGCATGAGGAATGTGATAAATATTGGGTGATGTGAATTATGTATCTGTCGTGTACTGAATGCTGGTGCATAATAAAGAATTGATGCATGTGTGGGATTTAAAATGGATGAACAAAAGGAGGATACCGCAAATGAGAAATTGTCCTGTAGTCTAAAAAAACAAACCAAGTCTAGATACAAAAACAGATTTTGGAAATAACTGGAGCAAATTAAGTCGGATTGACATGCAACTTTTGTTTTTTTTTTCTCAATTTCAAGGTATACAAAAGTTCGAGACAGGGCCACTGGCCAATTATTCTCCCATTTTCCAAAAAATGCAAATTACATGTTTTTAAAGATCACAATCAAACTTAGTGACAAGCACGAAGTTACCATTGAAACTTGTATAGAGTGTCAAAAATGAAGACATGAAAATACTATGTGAAGGAATTGGATAGATTCTAAGGGGTTTTGAATGGGGATGCTGAATCAGGGAAAAATCCACTATTCCAGGCCAATTTTTAGGGATATTTGGATTTTTTTAGGATGAAAAGGCTCCTAAGATAAAAAAATATGGAAAAAATTATTTACTCGACATTTAATATACTCATCAATATGGATAACTTTGGTTTAGTTAATTTTTTCCAGAAGTGTGCAGTTTGGGAGATAGTCAGTTTGACTAAAAATTCTAAGTCTAGAAAAAGGGATGAAAAAGGACAAAGTTGTCATTTCCATATTGCTGTAATTTTTTGCTGGAGAATCACATAGACAAACTAAGAGTTTTTTTATGAATTACCTATCATCATTATTATCTATTTCTAATACAAAATGTTCTCTAGTTATTGAAAGATTTACTTCTATGATTGATAGAAGTTGGTGTTTGGGATTAATTGCACCAGAATGAAAATTCACTAGTACGTTGGGCCCATTTTTTGATGCTTTACCGATGCATGTTATTCTCCATAATGTCACAAGTATGACGAAAGAAAAAACCATTTTTTTTGTGTGTCACCTTCGCCACAATTATGACATTCAAGAGTGCGTCGCAATACCAACGAACCCATCCATTGTAAGAGTGACTAAAGTTCCCCAATTAGTTTGTCCCAAATTCATCACATTGTTATCACTACTAGGTCATATGGTAGATGAATTTTCGATTGTAAGAGTGATCAATTATCTATGAATATTTCCAGGTAGTTCGTCACAATAACATCACGTGGTCATCACTAGTATGTCGAAAGATCGATGTTTGACCATCATATGAGAGACTAATTAGTGACACATGTTTCTTGGTAGTTCATCTCTAGTATGTTGGTATAGCGATGAAGAAATTAAAAACCTTTGATGTATCCTCCAAAATATATAATCATGGTTCCATCACAATATTGACAATTTACCGACGAAAATGCTATATGTCTTACATTTTTATCTAAGGAGGAAAAATATACTCTAGTTGAACCATTGATGAACAGGGTCATCAAAGGTCTGACAAATGGATATAATTTATAAATATATATATATACATCTGACGAAAGGCCTATAAGATCATTGATATGACAGTTTATTCTCAGCACTAGGGGTGCCCTGTTTGGAAGATTGTTTCTAGCATACTATGCAGTGCATATGAAGCCTAAATGCTTTATTGACATTGGAAGATGAAGGACTTGAGACTGTGTTCCTATAGTAGACATATTTTCATGCATAAATAACACTTCCATTAAATAAAAATAGAGTATGATTCATGTTGTTGTTTGAGCCATCATGCAAACAGAGTGAAGGATTCAATGGAAATCCTATTATTCTTTGAGAAGATTGACACTTACTAATGATTAATTAGTTCGAGTAGGCTCTTCCATAACTAGGTCGAAGAAGGATGTTCATTTTTAACTAATATGAAACAATGTTCAGAATGTATATGTCCAATATATAGTGTTTTCCCTTCAGTTGTCCTTTCTCTTTGTTGGTGAGAGCTGGTCATTTTATAGAAAATATTAGTGTGTTCATTAAATACTTTAACGTTGATATTTCTCTTAATATTGACTAAACGAAGTGCATAAAACAACTATCAATAAAGGAATAGGATTACTAGTAAAATATAGGAGCCATAAATTAGAAAATGTGGTTGCAACTTCTCCATCGTTGCAATAAAATACTATAGCAATGTTGGAAGATAAGAGAGTGATGGGTGATGGAAGTAGAACATCGTGAGAAAAGATACCCCCATTGGTATTGAGAATACGGGATTTGTTCAGGAAATTGATGCATGTTGTTTGTATGGAAAAAGCATGCTCTAAAACCTCTGATTTCTTATTCTTCCTTGCATTGTAGTCCATACCCTATTTTGGCCATATGAGAGGGAATTATAGGTGTATAACTGTCAAGTTGTGACTTGGAAAGATATCATTCTTTAGTTCAAAGTATTATGTTTTTTTTATTATTGTTTGATCTTACAGTAGAGACACACTCATATTTATAAGAATAAAATTTAATGCTAGTGAATATATGATGAAGGTATTGCAAAGCATACTAGTTGTATTATATCATGCAAGCTATTTGTAAATGTTATAGAATTCACTAGCATGAAATTCCAATTCTAATGGATATGGAGGGCGTATTTAACTGGTAACTAAGTAATGTTGGAGATAATTATTATAGAAAAGAACATTATTATGTTAATAGATTTGATAAACAAAATCAGTCTTGTAGCAAGATTTTTATTTCGGGTGCACTTTCTGAGTACATTTTGGTCCATAGTATGAACCCATGATCATTTAAACAAGGATATGTATATCTAGAGGATACATAAATATGCCAAATATAACAACAAAGCTTGCTTGAATGAAATCTATAGGATCACATCCTCCAGATTAATAGACACATATTTTTCTTCCTGCAAAGATATTGTCTTTGAAAGATGTCGATTGAGATACAAGAGAAAAATATTATTTTAGATGATGAGGACAAACAAGCTACAAAATGAAGAAAACATATTTAAGGAAGCTATAGGAAAATGTTCCTCAAAGTCAATCACATGAAGCATATTTTTGTATGCGTTTGAGAAGAAAGATCAATTATTGAACATAGAGTTATAGTCCCTGAGACGAGAGAAAAATAGTACCAAGAAAAATCTTGAGAAGGCATAAATTGAGAATCTACCTATTATTAGCGCAATGATGTCCTAGTTCTTGGCTACAAAGACACACGTGTCAAAAAACTGAGTTAAATAATTGCTTCCACACAATTTTATGAAATGCTAATTTCACAATGCTCTATCGAAGAATTTTAATGGAAATCCTTAAAGCCAACTTATTATGGAAAAAAATTAAAAATATATATCATCTAAATTCGTAGATAAAAATAATTAATATATAGAAAGAAATTCATTCAATCTTATTTTGAATTAGATAATATAATTAAATTATAGGATAAAAGTAAAAATAAAAAAAATTAAACCCATACATGAAGGCTTGAGAGTTTTGGGTAATATTTGTTATATTAATAGATATATAATAGGTTAATGGTTAAAAGGGTTTAGGTTTATCTCGGAGATAATAAATCATTTATATATATTATGAATTTTAAGGGAAAGTATATTGGCATGTAACTTGTTTGTGTAGAGTGTGAATAAATGGGGTCTTTTGTTTACATAAAGGTTATCACTCAACTTGGAACATATTGGGAGGGATTATTAGAGAGAAGAACAAAGATATAAGTGTCAAGATATGGAGTTAAAAATTGTTTTTACACAACTTCTTGAAATGTTACTTTAAGAACATTTCATTTTATCTAATGTTTTTTAAGGAAAACATTAAAATCAACTTATTAAAGAAAAACCATTATAGTACTTAAACTAATAAATAAAAGTATTTAATATATATCTAAAATAAATTCAATTCATACACTTTTTGATAAAATAATATAATTAAGTTAAATAACCAATAAAATTAATTAATTAAATAAAGAAAAGTAATAATACATTTTAAATTTTTTAATGAAACAAAAAATAATATTGACACAAAAAATATTTGATATGTTAATTATTTGAAATAGATGTTGGAAAAATGTGTGTTCTCCCTCCACCTCTTCCCACTCCCTCTCCCCCCTTCCACCTCTCTATCCCCCTTATATATCCCCCCATCACCCCCCTCTCTCTATACCCTTCTCTCTTCCTCACCCTACTCCTACCACTCTCTCTATATCACCCACTCACTCCCCTTATCTCCCCCTCCATCTCTCTTCCCTATCCGCCACTCTCTCCCTTTATCTCTATGCCTCCATATATTTCTCTCCCTCCTCCCTCTCCCTGTCTTTCCCTCTCCTCCTCCTACTATTTCTCCTTCTCTCTCTCCATCATCTCTCCATTCCTCCCTATATACCCCCTTTCTCTCTCCCCCTCTCTTTCCTACGCCTCTCTTTCTCTCACTCACTCTCTTTTTTCCCTCTCTCTCTTCCCCCCTATAGAAATCTCTCATTATATCCCTCTTTCCCTCTCCTTATATGCCCCATTATTTCCCTTCTTTGTCTCACTNCCCACTCCCTCTCTCTCACCCCCACCCCCCCTTTATCCATATCTCTTTCATCATATCATCATCTTCATCATTAATGTAACAAACACAATCAGGGTTATTTGACAACCAAGAACAAAATCATCATCTGATTTAACATATACACAAATAAACATACACATTAAAAGAATAAAAATTCCAATATATCATATCTAACAACAACAATCATGTTATTTAAAAATACACAAAACCATACTATCTAACAAACAAACACATTATCATTTAAAAATACACAAAAACAATAAAGATAATCATTACTCTCCATATCCAATGCACCTCACCAAATGAAAATCTACAATTTTCATAGCTAAATTTGATTGATATGTATAAAATATGTATTAATTATTTCAATATTCAATATTAGTAAATATCTATGTTTTGGGGGGCAATTCCAATTTATAGTGCAGAATAAATATAATAAGTTCTTATGATGCTTTAGTAGAATCATCCTACACCTCATTGAATCCGCATCAAAAATCTATATACACCTCATTCTAATCTGATAATTGGGAATATACTTGATCATGAGTCTAAATGTTCTATTTAATAGTTTATTTTTATGTATAATTAAAAAAAAATTATGGAATTTTTAATTTTAAATTAAAGTTTGGAAAACAATCAATAAATTTGTTTCAGTTATGAATAAGCAATATGCATTAATTACTAAAACTTTATGTTGAAATAAAAAAATGCATTAACTTAAAATTAGGCATACACATTAAGTAGCACTTTATCTTGCACAAACATATAGTTTCAAATAATGCATACTCCATATAATGGGTACATGTTATACCCCACTATAAAACCCTAAAACTACATGCACATTACACATTCCCTAGATACATATGTATTACAAACATAATTACCACATATAACAAAGTATAAGTAGCACAAACAAGGTTTCTATTGTGGTTAGATTCATTGTCCATTATCAAGAAGCCATAAGAGTAATGGCTTGTTTAAGTCAATGCTTTCCTTTTTCCTCCAAATCACATCTTAATCCATCAGATCAGTCACTACTTGGAGGACCTATGTAATAAGTCTGTAGAGTCTAAACCCCTATTTTTTAATCTTGAACATTGTCTTGATCAAAGACACACATTTGTGGTATCCCAAATCTTAGATCAAATGCATAATTCATATGTGGTCCAAATATTAGTTCCTAAGGGCTTGCATAATGATCTAGGGCCATGTGTATTTTCCTTTAATCATAGAAATTACAAATTTTATGATCTAAACCCCTTAGTTTCTTCCGTGAAGTATGCATTTCCTTTAAGCAAACTCTTCCTTAGTTCTACAAACTTTGGAATACATATAGTATAACTTCATGACCTAACAACTCCTTTTATAGGGTTTATGCTATGGTTAGACTCCTTGGAAATCCAAATCTAGTAATTATATTTTAAAAGATGAATATGCTAGCAGTATCAATTAAGAAATCCTTTATAGACTCAAATTTTCCCCATTTGGTTAGGTAACCAATGTTGGTAATCATGTACCCTTCTCTAGAATGACGGATTAATGCCCCCCATGAAATCTACAAATCATTTCTCAAATCATTTTAATTCTCTTTTGGTTTAGCTTCACACTCAAGAGTCCACACGAACAATTCAACCTTCTTAAATAGTTTCTCTAAGGTTTTTTTGATAGAGGCATAGTTGCACAAAAATAGTCTATAATAACTAGTATGTCCTAAAGTTGATGACAATTTCTTAATGCTAGTTCGGGAAGGAAAATTCACAATGACAAAAATCTTAACGAAATCTACCAACACACCTTCTTGGCAAACTATGAGTCCTAACATAGTACCAAAAGGTACACAAAATATGCATTTCTTCATATCTAATGAGATATGAAACTACCTACACTAATAAAAAAACAGCCTTACCAAGATAATATCTTCCTTAAGTAAACTATAGACATTCAAATAATCCATACACCTCTCTATCTATATCTATATCATTATAGCTAACAAAAAAAGAAAAAACTTAAATATTATTTCATTAATCTTTATTTGAGTTTTTAATCTTTTATATATCACATATTACATTACACATAAACACTACACATCTCATTCAAAATATATCACATATTTCATTACGCCTAAACACTACATTGTGTACAGATGTGCTTAATGTGTTGCAAAATACACCTCTACTTATTTGATTTTTATTTTTTCACATCTAATTTAGATCTCAATTGTTTTCACTTCTAAATCTTAATTTTTTACATTTTACATTTAAAATAATAATTTACATTTAAAATTAATTTTTTTATATCTTTAAATCATTAAAAAAATAATAAAAAAATAAATCTATATCAATTTTATTTCAATATTAAATTTTTTTTTTTAAAACAAAAATTGGCAAATAGTATATTAATAAAAAAACTTACAAAATATACTTAATGGCGAGACAAATGCTTGTTAATCTCTAAACTAGTCCTATCTATTATGTAAACGATACCCAATATACAATGTATTAAAGAAACATTAGTTACCCAACAAGAAGTGATTTGAATGGTCACATTCTTCCTATTCTATGTCCTGTGTGGGCATGTTCAAGTCTAGAAGAGGTTGTTCAACTGGTGGGGAAGATCCACTAGTTGAGGGAATTGGTGCAACTTACTCCTTTAGAATTTCCACTTGAGACCGAATGGAATCCACCTCATCATGTTGTTGCCTCATGGTCATCTGATGCTGGCTGAGAATGTCCAGAATGAAAGAGACCTATGTAGAAAGTCCTTGATAGAATATTTGAAGTTGTTGAATTCATTGCCAGAGATCATCATTAGTTTCCAAATGATCCTGAGGCTTGTTTATATTTCAAGGATTTTTGGCTAGAGATAATAGAGTGAGATGACGAAATCTACTCATGGGAGTTATGCTAAACCACAATTTCCAGAACAACAGGGCTGAATTTTCCTTAAGGGAATTTTTTAGTGCCACTCAAGCACGAATTCGCGGGAAATACCAGCAAACTGAGCCCCAAAAATTTCTCTGTCAAGATTCTGAAGGATCCCAATGTCAAGACGTAGAGAAAGTCCAGTGAATTGGGCATCACAAAATCCTTTTGCAAATTCCTGAGAGACCTCACATCTTGGACTTCCTCCAACAAACCAAGCAAACATGTTCGGTTTATTTTACTTCTTGCTCCTACTTGCAATCCTTTCTGCCAGTTTCTTGAGGGAGGAGAAATGCCTTCCAACGATCACATGAATCCTAGAGTTCTGTGTGTCCAAAGATCAAATCCCAATGACTTGTATGGGCCAAATATCAACGTGGATTTGGTAAATTTGTCATCTCAGCGTTTGATTTTTGTCGATGGTCACAATGGTCACAAGTTGGAAAATAAGGAAAAAGAGCTAAGCGAAGAAAGGACTGGTGTGTGCTCAATATTTGTGTTGCACAATGTAGAATTGGTACTATGCACACTGAATATTGGTGTGCGGTATAAACGTTATGCGCATTGAATGTTGGTGTGTGGTATAACAAGTCGTGCACATAGGATATTGGTGCATGGTATACGAAATTACATGCACTTAATGTCAGTGCGTGTTATAAAAAAGTCATGTGCATTGAATATGGGTGCACGATGCGCACTAAATATTTTTATACGATATAAAAGTTGTGCACATTGAATGTTGGTGCATGGTATAACAAGTCACACGTAGAGGATATTGGTGCACGGTATAAAATATTATGTGCACTGAATATGGGTGTGCAAGGTGCATTGAATGTTGGTGAACAGTATAACAAGTCCCATGCACAAGATATTGGTGCGCAGTATAAAAAGTCGTGCACACTGAATATGGGTGCATGATGTGCACTGAATATTGGTTCATGGTATAAAATTTGTGTGCATTGAATGTTGGTGCACAATATAAAAATTCACGTGCACAAAATATTGGTGCGCGATATAAAATTGTGTGCACATTTAATATTGGTGCATGATATAGAAGTAGTGCGAACTGAATATTGGTGTGTGAGGCATGTGCTAAATATTGGGTGATGTGCATTATGTATATTTCATGTACTGAATGTTGGTGCATAATTCATAATTGATGCATGCATGGGATTTAAAATGAATGAACAAAAGAAGGATACCGCACAGGCGAGATTGTCCTGTAGTCTAAAAAAACAAACCAAGTATGGATACAAAAACGTATTTTCAAAATAACTGGATACAATTAAGTCAGATTGATATGCAACTTCTGGGTCTTTTCGCAATGTCAAAGTATACAAAAGTTCGAGATAGGGCCACTGGCCAATTATTCTCTAATATTCCAGAAAATGCAACTTACATGTTTTTAAAAATCACAATCAAACTTAGTGACAAGCACAGAGTTACCATTGAAACTTGTATAGAGTGTCAAAAATAAAGACATGAAAATACTATGTGAAGGAATTGGATAGATTCTAAGGCGTTTTGAATGGGGATGTTGAATCAGGGAAAAATCCACTATTCCGGGCCAATTTTTAGGGATATTTGGATTTTTTTAGGATGAAAAGAGACCTAAGATAAAAAAAATATGGAAAACATTATGTATTTGACATTTAATATACTCATCAAGATGGATAACTTTGGTTTAATTAATTTTTTCCAGAAGTGTGCAGTTTGGGAGAGAGTCAGTTTGACTAAAAATGCTAAGTCTAGAAAAAGGGATGAAAAAGGACAATGTTGTCATTTCCATATTGAGAATCACATAGACAATCTAAGATTATTTTTATGAATTGTACCTATCATCATTATTATCTAGTTCTAATACAAAATGTTCTCTAGTTATTGAGAGATTTACTTCTATGACTGATAGAAGTTGGTGTTTGGGATTAATTGCACTAGAATGAAAATTCACTAGTACATTGGGCCCATTTTCTAATGATTTATCGATGCATGTTATTCTCCACAATGTCACAAGTATGAAGAAATAAACAACCATTTTTTTGTGTGTCACCTTTGTCGCAGTTACGACATTCAAGAGTGCGTCGCAATACCAATGAATTGATCCATTGTAAGAGTCACTAAAGTTCCCCAATCAGTTTGTCCCAAATTCATCACGTTGTCATCGCTAGTAGGTCATATGGTAGATGAAATTTCATTGTAAGAGGGACCAATTATATACAAATATTTCTAGGTAGTTCGTCACAATCACATCACGTGGTCATCGCTAGTACGCCAGAAGATCGACGTTTGACCATCGTACGAGAGACTGATTAGTGACAAATGTTTCTTGGTAGTTCATATCTAGTAAGTTGGTATAGTGGTGAACATATGAAAAACCTTTGACGTATCCTCCACAATATATAATCATGGTTTCGTCGCAAGATTGACAATTTACCGACGAAAATTCTATATGTCCGAATTTTTTATCGGAGGAAAAAGCTACTCTAG
>SNQJ01S0120553.1:20358-31077 GCA_010110895.2 Picea sitchensis | reverse complement strand
CTATGTATCCCCCTCTCCATCTCTCTCTCTCTCTCCCCACTTCTCAAATATATGACAACAATAAATCAAAAGGTGACCATATAGATATGTCAGCTCTGCGAGAATGGATGAAGGTGAAATATCCAATCTAATTTAATCATTACAACAACAACTGGAAAAGTATAATCTTTCTTTGTTTCCTCTAATAATGCACCCCTTTCAAATGATAGGTGAATGGATTTTATAGAGTTCTTTTAATCGATTAACTTCCATTAAAATAACAAAAGGACCCTCTAGATAGTATTTTTGATGAAGTGCTCCCATTAAGGAAGGAATTTGATCAGTTGACATGTTGTGAAAGGATTACAATGCCACATTTCAATCCCCTAAGAAAAATAGTATCTTTGCCCATTGTCACATTGGTGAATGTCCTTCTCTTTAGTTTGGTGCTTTTCCAGCCAAGTGGGTAATCCTTAATAGGATCGCAAATCAATCCTTACGATGTTGTTTCAAAAATCAGAATAATCAACAAAGTATTTTGGGTTTTTAGATGTCAAGACTAGGAATTCTGGAGAAATTAGTATTTGGGTTGTGGATTCCAGACAACATAAAAAAATTGAAAGAATATGGAGAAGATGTGATAAAACTCTTAGAAGCAAGTATTATCAGTCATGGACAAGTCAAAAATATTTATGGAAGCCAAGTGAAATGTACAAAGGAGGCAGAATGACACATCCATCAATTTGTTGTTGTCATACAATCCATCAAATGTCAAAGATGACCAATTGTACCCAACGAGGAAAGTAATGATAAAATTACCAGTCATTTGTTATTTTTCATTTTCTCAAGTTCCAAGTCTGCAATGATGGAGTGCTTACATGGTGAGGACTCGGGTTCAAGAAACACTAGGAAATATAAAATGAAAAAAATAATGACTGGTCATCGATCCCAAAAATCATCAAGATGCCAAATTAAATTGTGTTTTTATTATCGTACCAATGAAAATCTGGGTTAAGAGGCCGGAAGGGATGCTCCTCATTGCTATTGTTCTCAAGTTCATTCCTTATCTTTTCAAATGGCCAAATTACCAAGCTATTTCACGTGTTATTTAAATTCCAAATTATGAAATATGAAAAGACAAGGAATGAACATGAGAACAACATTGTCCATGTGTCTTCTCTCCACAAGTGATTGACGATTGGCAACAATTTTAGAGTGCCTAGATACATCTCTTGAATGCCTCCAAGTTCCTTTACAAACTGGAAACCATTCAAAAACATGTCGCGTCAATATGTTAATTTTTGAGGTATAATATGAATTCTCAAAACCACCATGAATCCCTCTACAATTTATGAATGTGGTTTTGACTTGTTTCGACTTCATATTATGATGTGAAAAGGGGAATCACCTTATAGTGATTTGCAATTAATAACCAAGGTTTGAAATAAAAGTAAGGTTGTAATCCCTTATACTTTATACAAGGTAAAACCTTATCAAAATGATTAATAACATTTCCAATGATATTGTGGTGTTGATAATTTTAAGAAGACTAGATATGTCTCACTCGTTCCCATTGGCAGCGCTATAAGTTTTGACTTGTAACCTTGCTAGTGGTTGCGATTGAAAATTTTACTTGCCAAGACTGTTCATAGTTTTCTTCTCTTACAAAGGCAACTTCTACCACTTGATCATTAGAATGACTATGAGTGTAATCCATGAGTTTGGATGTCTCCATTTCTAATAGCTCCAACATTCAATTCTTTATCATAATGAAAATGCTCTTGAAATACCTCCTCATACATATAATCATGCACATTGCCATCTAGAACCTTGTAGATAAGGAGAAATAAAAAGGATGCTTACATTGAGGGCATCAATAATAATTTTTGTAAGATGTCCATAGAAAAATGGATGTTACTCTGTAAGAATGCTCACAACCTTTGACTTGAGCTATTTCTATTTTTTGTGAATATGGCATGCAATATGAAATTATGGTAGACCCAGAGCAAATTATGGACTATTTGAAAGATGACATTGTAGGCTCCAATAGATATAAATTGCATCTAGTCACTCCTGAAGTAACGATTTGACAACAGAGAATTACTATTCTAGTGCTCCAATTATCATGTGTTGTATTCCCAACTAAACCAGGACTCGAGCACTTCTCTTATATTAATAACTTATCGTGCAAGTTTGAAATTGGAGTTTAATTCCTTGCAGTTTGGTTGACTGGCGGAAACATAAATCCGCCCAGGCTAGAATAACATACCCACTACAAGAGTGCAAGTTTAAAATTGGAGTTTAATTCCTTGCATTTTAGTTGGCTGACAGAAACAAAAATCCACCCAGGTTAAATAACATACCCACTATAGGAGTGCAAGTTTGAAATTGGAATTTAATTCCTTGTAAGTTTGAAATTGGACTTTAATTCCTTGCAGTTTGGTTGACTGAAAAAAACAAAAATCTGCCCAGGCTAAATAACAGACCCACTACAGGAGTGCAAGTTTGAAATTGGAGTTTAAATCCTTCTAGTTCGATTGATTGACAGAAACATAAATCCTCCCAGGATAAATAACAGACCCACTATAGGATTGGGAAAATTATTGTTGAGAAAATGCATATAAAATGATAATAATATTACCAAAATTCACAAGTTCATGAAAAGCAATACGATTTTTACCCAAGAGACAGGAAATGGAAGATATTATTTGCAATAAATAAGAGGAGGCCTAGCGGTTTTCATAAATGAGAGGGTCGTGGTTAAAATTCAACGATTTCATTGATAACCTCCAATCCTACAAATAAAATACCCAGTAAATCCCATAGGAATCCCTAATGTCAATTAGGGAAATAAAACTTATACTACATGTTGATCTCCAGTCAGAATGAATGCCATACCCATTGATTTGAACACTGATCAAATTCAAAATGATTGAAATTGAAAATTTCTGATAAATTGGATACCATCTACTTTGTAATACAGAAAATGTATGAATTTTGTTGTTGAAATGATAAGAAACCCTCTTGAGAGACAAATTGGGTTTCATCCCTGGGTGGTTAGGAAGTCGAATCCCGTGGACTCATCCCTTTAAGAATGGGAATGATTAAGAGGAAAAGATAACAAGGGGAAGGAAGATTCATACTGACCTGCATCCATTTCGTAGTGTGCTTAGCTGGTTTTGCCGAAGAAATTACGAGGAGAAGGAGGATTCAGATTGATCTGCATCTATTTCACATTGTTCTTGTTGATTACTTCCAGCCTCCTAGATTTATGATGGTGAAGAACAGAGAAATTAGGGAATAAAACTTTTCCACCATAGCCATGGTTTAAAAAAAGGATTATTCAACTACCTAGATTATTTGTTCACCTTCACCTTGAGAGTTGCTTAAGGTGAATGAATAAAATTGGGCCGAAGGCAGTGTGCCTGATCCAGGTGGATATCGGTGGCCACCCACCTTTTCCAAATGGTTCAAAACAGTTTTCTGGCCATTTTGGCAATTTACTATTTTTAGCAGGTTTTAACTTCCGGGGCCATTTTGAGGGCCTAAATGAAGCTTTTTAGAGATAGAGGTTCTCAATGATAGAAAAAGGAATGATTGAGCCCCCAAAATGAATCTCCTCAACAATACCTTTCCAACAAGCTATCACACGCCTAAAACGAAGATCATATGCAAAAGTTACGACCCCGGGAAGTTGATGCACCAACTTACCCAAACGGGGCTCACATGACTTTTGGCGCTTCATCTCCTAGGGTTAGGTTTTTGGATGTCTAGGATTTTTGGCATTCCCGTCTATTGTAAAAAGGCCTTCCGAGCCTCATTGTAATCATCTTCTTGTGAATGCGAGTAGCCGACACATCTCTTCTCAGAGATAAGTTGCCACCATTCTAGCGAGTCTTTCACTCTGTATTTTTACAGTCTCTGTACATTTCTTTCATTAATATAAATCATGTATTACTGTATATCTGTGTTTATGGTTGCATCTCTGATACATTTATGTTATATTATTTAATATCTGCGATATCTCTGTGCATTTCCTTATTATATCTCCACTCTCATTTCGTGCCGAAAATAATCCGGATCAGTGCCCCTTGAGATTCGATTTATAACTTTAATATGGATTTTAAGATTTGATTTATCACTTTAATATATATGGTGTGAAATAAAAATTTAGAATTTTAATTGCTTTTATGATATATTTTGATGAAGAATACAAAGGTTATTGGTTTTGAGTGTAACTTAAAATTGTCTTTAAATTATTAAGGGTCTGGTTTTTTTTAACATAAAGATATAGGTTAATGGTGAGCGACATTTAACAAAAATCAAAGTTTGTCTCGTTATAAACCAGTGAGTTATTTCATGTGAACCCTATTTTATTAAAGATTGTGAATGTAGGAGGCATGGAATGACTCCCCCATACTAAGAGCAGTTATGGTTCCCAACCCTAGCTTATTCCATGCATGATTGGAGTAGGATTGAACAATGTCGAGGAGATATGTCTACCTAAAGAAGACCACAATCTATATCTATGCCCAACAAAAGGGTTCCAAGAAGTTTAAAGTGAAAATAATGCTTCCATACCATGAGGAGAATTGTTTTAGATTAGGGATGGTATGCACATAGCACTATCCTCCAACACAACCTTTTATTACATTCTTTGAAATAAGTCAAAGAAAACACCCTAATGGTAGATTTCAATCAAAATATTCACTCTGAGTGAAAGATTTTTTTAGTCGAGAAGTAGTGTACATTGTTCTCCCTTTGGCTACTAGAAGCTAAAAGAAATATTTTAGCTAAATATTTTTTCATGAGTCATGCCTATCATTAATTTATCCTACATTGAAGGATGTTGTTCAGGTCTCCATCACCTAGATACCTTTGAATATTCTATGGCGCTCAATAGTGACTAGATCATCTATATTTAAGGGTGTCCACTCTTAGGTGGTTATAGTAAAAAAGGTCATGCTAACACCTATGATAAATATTCAATCACCCCTAATAAGAGATCTGGTGGATTGTCTCTTAAATAAAAGCATTGGTTTTTCAGTTCAATGGCCATTGGCCTTCTACTAATGAATTGATCGAGTGGATAAAAAACATATGAAACATCATGCCCGAGGTTAGATTATTTGAGAGAGGTTTTTTTCCATCTCTCTTCTCTGGTGAATATGAGAAGTAAATGATTTTAAAATAATGGCCTTGGTTTTGGATTAGAATAGGGATTTTAGTTTCCCATTGGACCCTCGATTTCAACTCAAGAACAATCTTAGTTTTTTCAACCCTGGATGACAGAGGTTGTATGTTGTCATCATGCTACCACCTATGGTATTATATTTTCTCCACATCATCAACCACCCAAAAAAATGATAAAATCGAACCCGTTGATTCCAGGTACCAGTTGGTAGTGTCATTCAGTAGCGATTTTTTGTAGCGCCCTTGCAAAATACTCTCCACATTTCATAGTGCAGATAAAAAATAAGCTTGCAGAATTGGTAGTGTCTAGCTTGTGTATCTTTGTGTGCAATTTTCTAGCATTGTCATTGAACTAGTTTATTCAGAATTAGTAGCACCCCTCATCAAAACAAATTCAGTAGTTCCACTGTAATGTATCCCCGCGAATTAGGTAGTGCCATCGTTACATAGCTTAGGAGATTTGGTAGAATTCTTGTGTACTTTGGCTAGGAGATTTCGCAACAATGTAGGTAGCAAAATGGTAGGCTATGCTATATAGACGATTCTACAGCACCATGGCACTATGGAATTTTTGTTCCCTTCTATATGATGAGACTAATCAAGAATCTTAAGTTGATAGGTTAGAAGCATGTATATGCCTGTATAGGTGGAAAAAACGTAAACATCCTTGATCACTTACTCTTTCAAAAAGAGACCATTCTAAAAAATGGAGCTTATATCCTCCCAATAATTTCATCAACCTAGAACTCCTCCTTGTGGAAGGGGGGCTTCCTTCTAACATAGCAACAGGTTTTTCTTTTGCAGGGGTGGTCTTATTGACTGTAGGTGTGCTTTTCTTCACTATTGGTTCCTCTCTTTCAATGGCGGCTTCAACCATCACATTCAAATTCCTTTGAGACACTTCATCCTTGAAGTGTTGTAATGCCTTGAGTTTTCTATTCTAAGACTGAAAGCCTATGTTTTTCCTGTAGAGGTTCTTGAGTTTCTTATGGAGAGGAAGGGCTCTTCTTGCTACAAATCTTTCCAAATCAAGGGTTTTTTTGTACATATTCATAAGCTCCTTCATCTTAATTCTTTCAAATAAACATTCTATATTTAAACGAGCAACCTCCTTCATCTTAATTCTTTAAAATAAACCTTCTGTCTTTAAACGAGCAACCTCCTTCCTAGCCTCCCTAAGTTGTCTAATCAATATTTTGAAGGTGTGATTTCTAGGTGGAGTGTTGATGTTAATCACCTCAACATGCTTCTTCATGGATTCACTTTCATATTTCTACTGCACAAGGGATTTTCCTCACACTCATTTGAGAGGCAAAATCCTCTTATATTGTAGTTATTTAGGCACATAGAAAGGAAATTTTTCCCACAGGCCTATGGGCAGAGTTGTAGTTGCTATAACTCTTCCCACATCCCTATGGGAAGAGATGCATTTCTATGTGACTAAATGACCACAATATAAGAGGATTATGCCTCTCTAATGAGTTTGAGGCATCTTGATGTGTCACACTCATTAGAGAGGCACAATCCTCTTATCTGGTGGTCATTTAGGCACATAGAAAGGTAACTCTTCCCACAAGCCCGTGGACAGAGTTATAGCAGCTACAACTCTGTCTGTAGATCACATGGTTACTTTATCTTCACATGTGTGTAGATCACATGGTTACATTATCTTTACTATTTATTTGAGTCAATGTCAACTCTGGACAAACTACACTGTCAAATCTAATGTTGTCATTTGTCAATGAGTTTATCAAAATATTCAAAAGTTATTTCACATTCTTATTTTTCAATGAATACTTTTTTTTGGAAACAAATAAAATAGTGAATCCATGTCACTTTGTGAATTATATGGAGAAAAACTTGAAGGATGGGAAAAATTCCAACTTTCAATAATAAAATACTTGCACTTGGACTAATAAAATATTAATGAGATAATGGATCGAGTAATGTGGCCTTGTCGGTACTCCTATAAGAATTGAGCCGATTATGTGGTAGCATCCACATCCTTGTAAACTTCCAAGGGATGGATATTTGGATGAGAGACTCAAATTCCCATCATCTATCAACATACACATCCTTGTACATTTACCATGGTATGGGTATTGGGATAAGAGATCCATGTTCTTATTGCCATTAGGAAGGAGATATCAATAAATGAGGGTAAGAATGCATTGAATGTAAGTAAATTTTATAGGAATGAAGGTTTTTGTAGTTGAATATGTTGTATGGTTGCATGGTTTTAATTGTGTTAAATATTTAAATTAATATTTTTAGAGTAAGTGGTTCATTCGTCATCAAAGAAAATGGTAGATTCATAAAATACAATGATGAAAAATTAAAAGATGATATATTTAAATAATGTGAATAATAGGTGGAAGGTTTCAAACTATGAAACAATGAGTTTAAATATCTGTCATACTAAACCAATCCAAGTAGAACATGTTAGATTCAATATTTTTCTCAATGCCCAGGGGAGAATTGTTTCCTTTCAAATCAATTATTCACTATAATTTCTTTGATCCTCCCCTTCATTAAACAAATGTATTATGGCCCAATGATACAAGAGAGTTTATAATGATACCTTTATAACAAAAAAATGGCGAATATATACATTCAAATTAGTTAATTAAGTGATTTTCTAATTCTTTTTTGAAAAAACTCAATGTAGCTAAAGTTCTAAAATTCTAGATCCACTGAATATTTCCAAATTTAATGAAATATGTTTTTTTATAATTTTTCTAAAGGCATGGGGTTAAGGTATGGGAGGGTTTTTATACTTAAGGATGTTTGCTGACACCACATAATACTTAAGGAGGGTTTGATTATTGAATTACCAAGTCCAGTTGATGTCACAAAAGCTTCAATTCACCCACCAATGTCATTTTGCACCGACCCCGCATAGTGAGCAGTGAATGGGGCCAACGTTGAAATTTCTTCAAACTATGCATGTATGCATCGAAATTAGACATGGTTAGAGTAGACACATACCTTGATGGTATGAGAGAGTTTCAATACTCAAGGATGTCTGATGTCCCAACCACATAATCTTTGAGATCGTCCATTTTGCAACAACGTTCATAATGCGTGTCTCATTGTTAAATGTTGTTGTTTCCATTTGTAGAATCTTTGTTGGAACTCTATTGAAATGTCATGGAACTTCCAATTCAACCACCAAAAATTTCATGCACCGACCACACATAGTGAGCAGTGAATGGGGCCAACGTTGAAATTTCTTCAATATGTGCCTGTATGCATCGAAATTTGGCATGGTTAGACTAGACACATGCCTTGATGGTATGGGAGGGTTTAAAGTCTCAAGTATGTATGATTTCATAGAGAAACATGATAAAAAAAATTCAATGTTGGCCCCATTCATAGGTCACCGTTGTCCATCATGTACTCTATCCCTAGTACAATGTCTTTTAATAGTTGTTTCCTTTAAAATTCGACCGATTAGAAAATTAAAATGAAATGAGGACGAGATGAGATGATATATAGAGTGGGTTTGTGAGTGATATTTGAGTATAAGGGAAAATATATCTTCCATTCCATACAAAACACAAGGGAAAATGTTTCCTTTCTCTACTCAACAATCCCTCAAGCATCTCCTTCCTTTTCAGTGCCCTCATGTAGGCATAAATAGTCCAATCCATTGATTTCTTTATGGGAAACCTAGTGGAGTATTTCCTTAGCTCTTAGCTAATTAATAAGAAACTATTTCATGGGCATGGGGTTAAATTTTTTCTAATTTTCCTTGCCTCTATTCTTATCTACAACCATCTATCTCTCTTCCAAGATTTTCTATTCCGTCATTATTGCATTAGTTTTGGTGATTTCTAAATTTGGATTATTGAGTAACTAAGGGGATTATAGTGCGGGGGTTATGTCAATAATGGTGAAAATGATCACAAGAGAATTTCCATGAGGTAGGAGAATTCATGAATGGGTCACACTTAATTTAAATGTTTAAACTCCCTACTGATGTGGGGATTTCTTTAATGTTGGAGGATATCAAAGATGTGTCATTGCGACTAAGTGAACATATGTTGGTGACAACGATGTCATCAACTCATCATATTCACTCACATATTCTTCATAGGACGATGTCATCAACTCATCATTTTTATTACTGTTGTCATTCACCCACCACAAATGTCATCTTGCACCGACCCCGCATAGTGAGCAGTGAATGGGGACAATGTTGAAATTTCTTCAAACTGTGCATGTATGAGTCAAAATTCGACATGGTTAGACTAGACACATGGTTTGACGGTATGGGAGGGTTTCAATACTCAAGGATGTATGATGTCCCCACATAATCTTTGAGATCATCCGCATTTGCATCAATGTTCATCATGTTGCACCTATCATTGTCATCATTCGTCATTCCCTTCTATAGAATCATTATCATAACTATCTTGAAATATGTCATGGAACTTCAAATACACCCATCACAAATTTATTCCACCGACCCCTCACAGTGAGTAGTGAATGGGGCCAATGTTGAAATGTTTTCAATTTGTGCATGTATGCATCGAAATTTGACATGGCTAAACTAGATAGTTGCCTTGAAGGTATGGGAGGGTTTCGATACTTAAGGATGTTTGATGTCCCCACATAATATTTGAGATCATCCATGTTTGCATCAACGATCAATATAATGGATGTCTCTTAGTGAGCATAGTGAATGGGGCCCGACTTGAAGGTGAATGAGCATAGTGAAATTTCTTCCATCGACCCCGCATAGTGAGAAGTGAATGGGGCCAACATTGAAATTTCTTCAAACTGTGCATGTATGTGTCAAAATTTGACATGGTTAGACTAGACACATGCCTTGATGGTATGGGAGGGTTTCAAGACTCAAGGAATATGTTTGATGTCCCAGCCACATAATCTTTGAGATCATCCATGTTTGCAACAACGTTCATAATGGGGCGTCTCATATTTGTCAAATGTCATTGTTTCCATCCATAGAATCTTTGTTGGAACTCTCTTGAAATGTCATGGAAATTCAAATTCAACCACCAAAAATGTCATGCACTAACCCTGCATAGTGAACAGTGAATGGGGCCAACGCTGAAATTTCTTCAATATGTGCCTGTATGCATTGAAATTTGACACGGTTAGACTAGACACATGCCTTGATGGTATGGGAGGGTTTCAAGACTCAAGGATGTTTGATGTACCAACAACATAATATTTGAGATAGTCCATGTTTTCAACAAAATTCATAATGGGGCATCTCATATTTGTCAAATGTTGTTGTTTCCATCCGTAGAATCTTTGTTGGAACTCTATTGAAATGTCATTGTTAAGAACCAAATATCAATATAGCATAGAAAAACCTAAGAAAAAGTACTCAAATCCTTGAAAAAGAGATAATTTAAGATAATAAGCCTCTTCAAGGGGGCAACCTCCTTTTACCCCACTTAAATGTTCAAGTACAAGATGATTCAAAATGAAAATGTCTCCTTGGTATATATAGGAGATTAGGAGGTATAATTACAACTAATGTCCTAAAGCCGACATAAATAAAATAACATTACT
>SNQJ01S0120553.1:0-20348 GCA_010110895.2 Picea sitchensis | reverse complement strand
GTCGATGGTGTTTGTTGGCTTGTAAGTCAATTTTGAGTACATCGAGATGCAGGAAAACGCCATGTGATTTGATGAAGTACAAGATGCGACCGTTTGATTTAAGACAAAAAGACTTTGTTGGCATCATTTTCAATCTTGTATAAATTTGTTTTCAAGATTGATGGTTTTCTTGGTTTGTGACAAGATGTCGCAGGAAAGTTTTTGCAGCCATTGTAGAGCGAATTGTTTTGACGCCAAAGAGTTCACAAGGGGGACTTGATTCTCAGTGGGAAGGTTGATAGTATTCCAAGCACAAAGAGAATAGTGGGTCAGCAACAGCCAAAGAACAGTGGTTGAGGGACATATCCAGTTACAGTGCAAGGCATGTCAAGGTATCTAGGTGATTCTCAAAAAGAATTTTCAAGTAGAATCAGTTGATAGAACTTGAAAATAGAAGAGTATTGAAGCTCATACATATAATCATAAGATTTTGTGGGTCCAAAAGTCTTTCAGTGGCAAGGCATGATCAGAATCTGGACCAGGGGTCAAAATTTAGCTCAAAAATCAAAGTTCTTAGAATTGCCTCAAAACGAACGGGTGTGTAGCCCTCATCGTCACAAACCCAACACAACTCGTTTGGGTTCAAACGGACGTTGGATGAGTGAGATATCACAATCTGTTTGATTCGTCAAACAGACAAAAAACAATTTGTTGATTGTACAATTTGTACAGTCCGTACGGATGATGACGTGGCATGTCTGTACGATGACGTGGTAGAGATGTATGACATGTGGCAGGGCTGAATTGGCAGGGCCGTATGACATGTGGTGTGTGCTTAGTTGGCAGTTGGGTGAATCATGATGAGACACGTGGCGTCTTTTTGTCCAATGGTTTGGTGCCACGTGGCCCAGGCATGGGCTTCCACGTGGTACCCCATTTTTTGGTAATGGTTGTTGGTTTTAAAAGTTTATGGGGTCCGTGGGGATCGAACCCCAGACCTCCAATACACACCAAAGCTTTGACAAAGTCCAACCAACCAACGCGCCACACTATGTTACTTCATATATATATATGTATTTGAATTTATTTAAGTTTGAATTAGTGTATTTTGGCACGGGGGCCGGGCTGGGGCTTAGCCCTAGCCCATGCTTTTGATGTTCACATATGTGACCAGTGGTTATACATTCGCACGCACGCATTTCAAATGGAGTCTAGCCCACGGTCGCACACACTACCATGTGACTGTTCTACACACAGTTTTGTTTGCAAACGGTGCTTATCTTTGCGCGCGCGAGATTTGGATTTTCAAACGATTACACAACCATACGCCCGACACTTGTCATTTATCCATTCGCCCTTGAAATGTAGCCCTTTTTGTCCGGGAAATGAGGTCACATGGTGACCCATATGCCCACAGTTTTGGTGGTTAGGGGTCGGACGCACCCTAACCGTCCTACAGTTCACCTGTTTTTCGGTTATGCGCTGATGCTAGGTTTTAGCACGAAATTGAGCACGTGTGCTAGGTTGGACACACAAAGGTGCATTTTGGCGAACCAGAGACAATAAGCTTGAAGGAGGAAAATGGCAGGAGGCCTATCTTCTTCATTTTTTGGCCAAATGAGGTGCCAAAAAAGCCCAGTTAGGGGTTTTTGGACATTCTAAATCCATTGGCACTATTTTCAAAGGCATTTGAAGACTTATTTTGTAGGTTTTTCACCATTGAAGTTTCAGAGAGCTCTAGGGAGCTTGAAGCCCTCATTGATTGAGGTCATGCTCAGATGAGCCTAAGTCTGTTTTTTGTGACTGAATAGTCATTTTTGGCTAATTGTCATGCTTTGAACACAATGGGATAGGTTTTAGAGGCTTTTGAGGACTTTTACAAGTGTTTTTTCCACAAGGAAGCTCAGGGAAGCTCAAGGCCACATGTAGAAGAGGTCATGCCCGGATGAGCCATGGTCCGTTTTCAGAGTTCTATTAGTCATTTTTGGGGTTTTTATGTATTCTGAACCCAATGGTATAGTCAGTATTTCCATTGGAGTTGAGAAAAATATTGTAAAAGAATATTTGAAAAATTAATCCCAAAGAGCCAAGTCCATTGATGGAGGCTCAAGGAGATGTAGCCCAGAGAGGGGTGAACTCCTTTATCATCTTGTTATTGTTGTGAGTTTGATGGTTTATTTGCTGCAAATTATGTTTGTTGTGTATTTATTTGAAACACATATTTAACCATTTAAAAGAAAATTTCCTCACACATAAATACCAAGAAGATGCATAAACTTGGCACATAATTTATCTTGCATAATTAAGACATTGAGCAAGGTCCTGAAAAGTTTTATTTTAATGAAATAGAGGGTGCTTGTATAGCATAACAAGTCAGCCCCCTATTTTCAGATCACTCATCAACCACCGTACGAAACCAGAGAAGTGAGTTATATTCGGCCTCTTCGACCTTTTTTGAAATCGATAAACTAGAAATAAAGCGACATATCGTGGGGTCCTCATTTTTTTTTCAATAAAGTAAACAAGTTTCTTATCATACATATTAACAACCTAACAGACTCTCTTGAAACCCCCAAATGTTCCGAGTAAAAGTTTTTGTGGGGTGAGCCACTACTATCTGAAATGCTATGTGGTAAGGAAGACGAGGTTTTAAGTCAGTTGTATCCAGCATGATTGTACCCGGATTACAAGTCTCGATAGATCCTAAAGTGGCTAACAAAGCTTTCCTCTGGGAAGGGAAGCTTTGGAGGACCTCCAAAGTGGACATCGCATAAGGGGTTTGGGACAAATCCTCCGCCAAAGAATAGTTCTGGGCGGCCCTTGCATTTGGGTTTTGAGAATCTTTCTTGAACATGCCTTTTGGGATGCACATCATTGTTTCGCCCAAAGTCTTCTCGATCTGGAGAGGAAGAGATGGGATTTCGGCTTCTTTGCCCTTCTCAAAAGTTCTTGGCTTACTGTAGTCATGCACTCTAGTCGATATAAAAACATCACCCTTCATCATATACACATTCACGGATGCGGGATTGTTCGAATATGAAGAGAGTTCTTGATTGCCCCCTTCCATGCTTGTAGAGTCTTGGGTTAGGTTTTGCCCATGTTGAAATGGATTGGTTAACATGGAAGGTTGTTGTTGTGTCACAAAATTTTGGGCCTCTGCAAGCCGAGGACATTGGTGGGTCGGGTGGTCTTCCATGCATAGGTTGCACGGATACCTCGCCTTTCGTTTCTCAGTGTTGCCCCCGCCAACATTATTAGTGGGTTTCTTATCCCCCTTACCCTTCTTTCATGGTTTTTTCTTTCCTTCAGGCTGTTGGGTGGCCTTTGGATTTTTCAATTGTACTGTGTGTACATCCAATGTTTAGGTAGGGGGAGCAGCCAAAATAATAGTTTGGTTGTCCGTTGTGTGTTGTATAGACAATTGTTGCAATTTCTTCGTTAGTTTCTCAGCGGGCTTTGTGTGTGTTGAACCAACAATACCATCAGCATGTGGTCCAGCTCTCTGTCTGGTTTTATCAAGTATTGAGCATGGCACATCTGGCAAGATATTGTATAATAAACCGAACTGAGAGTAGATTAGCTCAAGCTGTTGAGCTCTCATGATGGCATCTTCTTCAAAAAAAACTCCCGATGTCATGATGTCTTTCGATAACTGTGGGACCAAATACTTAAGGAACCACTCAAGTAGGAATGTTGGTGGGACTGCAACCTTAATTAAACTCTTCCAGCGTCTCCATTCTCGGATGTGATTAGAGATATGGTCTGCTTTTTTTTGTGAGAAATTGGCCAGTAATTCTGTGCTAGTGTCGTATCGCACAGGTAATTGGAAATGGTTGAAGAAAGCCATTGCCAATTCGCTAAAGGAAGATTATCTTGAGCGGTCGAGCTCAATGTACCATTTCGCGGAACTCCCAATGAGAGTACATTGAAACAATTGCAACTGTACGGTTTAACGAATTAGACGAGCACCAAAGGTGAAAAGTAGTAGTCACATGATCTCCTAGATCTTCATTAGGCTTGGCCTTGAACTTTGGTATGTCTGAAGGCAAATTCGTCAGCATAGGGGGCCAATGTGGATAGTGACAAATAGGGTAATTCAACAACCTTGTCAAGTCTGGAAAATGCAAGGTTTCCAAGAAAGGTAGTTTGGGTTGTTGGTGATAACCATGGAAAAAGGGACATAGAGTTTGAATGGCACCAGGTTGCCAGGAAAAGTTTGGTTGTTGGCCTGGGTTCTGGTAAAAACCATGGCCATGACCAGTGTGCAGATTCTGCATGTGAGGAGACATCATCGGCTGATTCCCAAAATAGGACGTAGATGGTTGAGCGTGCATTACATTCGTAGGACTTTGGGAAGGGTTGCCCCATGCCGATCCCATGGGCATAGGCATAGTACCTTGTCCAAGGTTCCATTGGTTGTGAAAATAATTTCCCCAGATCGACATTCCTGATGAGGAAACTAATCGCTGCCAAGAATTCCAAGGTCCTAATGCGGAAGAAGTTCTTGGGTTTGCCCCCTATGCAGGAATAGTACCCTGCATAGCAATAGGTTGTTCGTAACTAGGGTTGCCTCCAGTTGGGAAAGCAACTGACGAGAAAATGTTGTTACCAAATGCAACGAACAAAGAAAATGGTGTCGAACCGACTGACATATTAAGAGAAGGTGGTCCTTGACTCCCTGCTCCAAATAAACTATGGTGCGTGGGTGGCCTAGCGGATTGATGGTGGGAGCCACCGAGCGAAGGGGATGAAGGAGGTATATGACCTCCCACATAAGGGAAAGCATTAAAAGGAGCTGAAGTGCCCCCCATGTGTCCTTGCAAAGAAGCATTAGAGATCCATGCCCCCAGAACTAAAGTCTGTAAAGTGGAGTAGGAAAGTATAGGACTTGTACCTGAGCTACGCATCCCGTATGAGAACGGAGGGCCTATCGCACTCGGTGTAAAAGGGGTAGTGGTCGTTACCATAGACGGGATTGGACCACTGCTCGAGGTAGAGGAAGTTGATACCATGGTGGCTCAGACTGGTGACAGTGGGTAAGGAGGTGGTAAATCCCTTGTGGTGAAAACCATAGTGGGAATTGAAGAATTCCCAAAAGAAGTGGCAGCATTTGTTTCCATTGTTGTGTGAGACACTGTCTGTCACTTGTAAGGGTGAATCGATACGATGATGGGTGTTGAACGATTAGTGGTTGGAGTCTCAGATGGACCAAGAGCTTTTTCTCCAAGGTCTAAAATGGTTGTTTCCTCCAGATGTTGCTCGGGTATAGTTTCTTGTGACCCAGTCATCATCAAAGGACTCATTGGTCCTTCCACCACCCTGTCGTGGCAGTAACACTGCCCATCTACAAACCGCAGAAAGAGAGGCCTGATGTCCTCATACCACCGCTCGAGGACTGAAACTAGGAACTCTTTCAAAGAAGAAAGAGCATAGAATCGTCATGAACCCGAAGTTCCTCTGCGTCTGCAACCGACAATCTATCACTTGCCTCTTCATACAATCCAGCAGTGTAGTGCTCCAGTCAAATATCTGTGCATTTAAGCACTGGAATGCACAGTTCATCCATGTACAGGACACCTGATGTAGAGCCGCAGAACTAGTCATCTGCCCAATAAGAAACACAATTGCCTGCAGTGATAAATCAGTGATCTTGCTTATTGGCACCTTAGAGCTCGATTGATCTGTACCAGCCTCACAATAAAGTCCTATCAACTCTGATATGTTATGAGGCCCTGAAGGAAATGTATGGAAATTGACTAGTTCCCCTCTCTTGGAGAGGCCAGTCAAAAAGTATATATCCTCTGTAGTAGGCACCAGTGACTGCCCCTCTAACATAAAGGCCTCTGATTTAGGATGCCAATAATCAACCAAGGCATTCAGTAGCCTAGCTTTTTCTCGCATAAAAGGACATAGGAAGAATTTTAGTAACCCACATTGCATTAAGGCAACAACAACATTGGGATATTCCCCGACCAATGCACTAATCTCCTCATGCTCTCTTTCCCTCCAGTGAACATAAATCCTACAAAAACCAAGTTCATCAGGGTTAACCCTTTCTTTTAAAAAAAAAATCCATTAAATAAAGGGTCCACGTGGGATGTAATGATGACAGTCGCTTGTACACGCGTACAGTTTTTCCTCTGCCCGAGTGTACACACGGCCTATCATAAGACAACCAACGTGGACCTAGGGCCAACCTTTTGAGGGTCGATGCCCCCCCAAAACTTGAAACTAAAAGCATAAATAAAGATTCAAATTGCAGGAGGAGAGAGTTTGTACTTACTTGGTCCAAGCAGATGGTTGTTTCGTCCACCAAAGCTCCCGAAATCAATTATTTTCACAAAGGGGCAGTTTTGGCTTTTAGTCAATTTCTAAATTAACAATGGTGATAATGAGTTGCCAACTTCTATTTATAGAGTTTTTTATCCCTTTTTTGTCAATTTTCGGACCCTTTTGTCATTTTTTCTAAACTTAAAATCATTTAAGATGGTTCATGAGTTTTCTTTGGATGATCAAGGGATGTATTCCTTTGGGTATTTGGAAATTTTTTGAGATTTGGGCATTTGGACGGTCCTTTGGTAAAAAGTCATATTTTCCCATCTCATTGCATTTAAGTCAGGATTCCAGCCCCACTTTCTGCATCTTGTTGTCTTTTCCTCTTTTCCATAGGATTGATCCCACCGAGTTGCAACATGGAACCCTCATTACTGCTTTAAAAGTGTCATAATTTGGTGGTAGAGCCTACCAGAACATGGATGCCCTAGGTAGATCCTGGTTGCATGACGGTGTCCATGCTGTCACTAATGACTATAGGCTTGGGAGTCCTCCATAGTTTTTCCTGATTACGAGTTTGAGCCTCATTTTCATGATTCCTTTTCACTCTTGACCTCACCCTCAGGACTCCCAAAAAGAAAAAAAACCATAACAGGTCTTCTTTTAAGCCCTTTTCAGACCCTCTAAACATGAAAAGATTGTTGAGTGATCTTGTGGACTTTCACGCTCGTTAAATTGAAATTTGAAGTCACGTCTGTCCGACAGTAGTTTACCCCTTTTTCGTTCTAGACGATCAACTGTATGAATAAAGGTATACTCTAAGGAACTCCAGTTCTCTAGAAGAGTATCCTCAAGTATCATTTTAACCCTTTTTCAGACCTGAGGGACTAAATGTATGAAAAAGGAACCCCCACAAAGTCCATAGTTAATCTCTTTTCAGACTCCCTAAAATTGAAAAGATCGTCGAGTGACCTTATTCTTTCACACTCGTTAAAATGGTCCAGAAGAACATTGTTGATGGATTCCATAGTTAAGCTTTTTTCAGACTCCTTAAAAATGAAAAAATGGTCGAGTTATCTTGTCTTTATCACACTCATTAAAATGGTTTTGAATAGACATCTTTTAGGTGCTAATTTACCCCTTTTTCGAACCGACTAGACTACTTTCAAAAAAGGTACCCCATTGAAGTCTCCTTTTACATTTTTCAGAATCTCTAAATATGAAAAACCGTCGAGCTTACCTTCTCTGGGCTCGTTAAACTTACATTGAAGGACGTTACCATTGTGTGTTTTGTTAACTGCATTTTCATACCTGCGTCTTTGGTCTAATTCCGGCTCCATGTTGCTCTCAACTGAACCATCTGAAGCATTCCTTATATGCAAGCCCTGTAGCACTTTGCCTCTGTGTCTTGACACCTTTGGTCCCAGGAGGGATTTTTCCTGAGTGTCCTTTATTTGAACATCAGTATTGTCCTCGTGCCTCGAACTTGTATGTTTGCGACACTCATTCCTCCTTTGTAATGTAATATTCTTTTATTCTTTTTCCAAAATTATTGAAAAAGAAAAAAAGATCAAATATTCCCCAAAAAGAGAAAGGGAAAAGTATTTTCTTTTTATTGGCAGCACAATGAGTCGCCCTTGGATAAAGCACATCTATCCATTTGTTTGTTAAACCCTGGGATTTAATATGACCTTAGGAAGTTGTTCCCACTACATTGAGTTGTGTCCTCCTTCATTTGGATATTCTTCCAAACATATGGAGATTTTTCATTGCCTCCTACCTCGTAAACTTATGTTAATTCCATGATGCATGAGTCTCATCATTTGTCATGCTATTGTCTAAGGAAAGTTTTTACCAAGCCTGAGTGGGCCCCTCTACATTTTGTCTCTTGCCCTCATGCCCGACCATCCTGAAAGTCCAATCAAGTCTTGTTCGAAATCAATGAAGCCTTCAGTCTGATAATCAAGATTCTCTAGTCCATGACTGACGAGTCGTCGAAGACCTCTGGGTAGTGAAGTTGTACACTCATATTACACTCCTACCTGAGTTTTGAATATTTTGAAGTTTTTTCTTGAGCTCTGAAGACCTCATCTCCAGCCATCAGGCCTTATCATCTTCTAGAAGATGGATACTCTAAGTGTATATCTTTTTGATTTCAAGATGTAGCTCTGTTGTGTATTTCTCGCGGCTACACTTTATTTAGTTATATGACATGGATCTACAGTGTATTTTATTGGTAGCCATGATTTTATTTTATCCCGAGCATGGGTATGCCCACCTCGGTGAGACAATTATTATTTTGCAGACAACACCTTCCGATTTCTGGTCCCTGGGCTCACTTGTTCGGAACATCGGTGAAGATTATTAATGTATTTTGGCCATCAGATGCTCTTCTGACCTCACACATTAGGGGGCATATTTTATAACCTTAATTTTCACTAGACATGATTACCTGGCATCAGGCCATCTCAGATTCCTTCTTTTCCAAAACATTGTTGAACAACTCTTCTTAAAAACCCCTTTTATAAAGACCCGCATGCCCTGCTCCATTACTGCACGCGTGTACATGCTAGCTGACCCAAGATAGCCCGCATGTACCTATAAAATCATGGAAAAAGGAAAGTTGTTGACGAAACACACAGTTTTGGGTAATTTAACTAAACCTTTCACCCATGCATGGCCGGTCACTCGACCAAATACCTAGCTTCTTCTAGCCTATAAAAGAAGGGTTAGGGGTCCCATTTGATTTCAAGATGTAGCTCTGTTGTGTATTTCTCGCGGCTACAATTTATATAGTTATATGACATGGATCTACAGTGTATTTGATTGGTAGCCATGATTTTATTTTATCCCGAGCATGGGTATGCCCGCCTCGGTGAGACAATTATTATTTTGCAGACAACACCTTCCGATTTTTGGTCCCTGGGCTCACTTGTTCGGAACATCGGTGAAGATTATTAATGTATTTTGGCCATTAGATGTTCTTCTGACCTCACACATTAGGGGGCATATGTTATAACCTTAATTTGCACTAGACATGCTTACCTAGCATCAGGCCATCTCAGATTCCTTCTTTGCCAAAACACTGTTGAACAACTCTTCTTAAAAAACCCTTTTATAAAGACCCATGTGCCCTGCTCCATTACTGCACGCGTGTACATGCTAGATGACCCAAGATAGCCCACATGTACCTATAAAAACATGGAAAAAGGAAAGTTGTTGACGAAACACACAGTTTTGGGTAAGTTAACTAAACCTTTCACCCATGCATGGCCAGTCACTCGACCAAATACCTAGCTTCTTCTAGCCTATAAAAGAAGGGTTAGGGGTCCCATTTGAAAGGAGGAGAAAAATAGTAAAGAAAATATACTCGATTGAGCATTCCCTTTGTCCCAACCTTTAGCCATCCTTGTGCAAAGAGAAGTATAGAGAAAAGAAGTTGGAAGACAGTGAAAGAGGAGCCCAGGACCAAGATCGAGGAGCAGTAGCCGACTTTATCATTGTAAGTTATCATTGTCAAGTTAATAAAAGAATTGCTTTTCCCGTCCCGCCATATGAGATTGTCATTATTGGAATATTGATTGTATGATTGATTAAATCTCTAATCCGTTAGTTCATAGATCAAATGCATGTGGATTTCTTTGTTTGTCTTTAGTGAATGCAGGTCAGCATTGGGAGGAGAGTTGCAGTCAAAGAACAACCAAGCGTGAAAAGGGATCGACGTGAAACACAAAAAATAAGGTATGTCAACTTAATCTCTTGAGCCTTGTATTTACATATGAGTAATGGGGTTTAGGCATGGGATGCTGGTAAAAAGTAAGAATCTTTAGGTCATTTAAGAATGCATGATAAAACCCTTAGTTCTAGTCCGTAGGAGGGAATTCCCACCCACAACAGAATTGGCGACCATACTAGGAATTATCAATCATCGGGACAACGAATACCCCCAATGAAAGATCAGGTCTGGAGAAAGAAAATTGATCAATGGTCATAATCTGATCCTCATGTGGAAACAACAAGACCCAGAAAACTGTAGAAACCATTGCTTGCATGGTATAAGTCCAACTCCTTCCTAAAAAAATATTGTAGTCGAGGGATGTGTCGACTACTTCTACCTCGATGCACACAGTCTTCCCTCCTAACTGCATAGGGAAAGAGGGAATGATACCATGTGGTCGAAACGAATGACCATCGAAAGCAATGAGAAGAGTAGGTGACAGAGACAAAACAGGCTGGCCAATGGCCTTCCAACATGCCAGTGACATAACGCATGTCAAGGCGCCCTCATCAACCACTGTACGGAAAATGTTCCGAGTAAATGTTTTTGTGGGGTGAGCCACTACTATCTGAAATGCCACGTGGTAAGGAAGATGAGGTTTTAAGTCGGTTGTATCCAGCATGATTATACCTAGATTACAAGTCTCGGTAGATCCTAAAGCGGCTAACAAATATTTCCTCTAGGAAGGGCAGCTTTGGAGGATATCCAAAGCAGACATCGCACAAGGGGTTTGGGACAAATCCTCCACCACATAATAGTTTTGGGTGGCCCTTGCGTTTGAGTTTTGAGAAGATTTATTGAACGCGCCTTTTGGGATGTGTGTCATTGTTTTGCCCAAAGTATTCTCAATCTGGAGAGGAAGAGATGGGATTTCGTCTTCTTTGCCCTTCTCAGAAGTGTTTAGTTTATTGTATTCATGCACTCTAATCGATATAAAATCATCACCCTTCATCATATACACATTCGTGGATGCGGGATTGTTCAAAGACGGAGAGGGTCCTTGATTACCCCCTCCCGCGCTTGTAGAGGCTTGGGTTAGGTTTCTCCCATGTTGAAATGGATTGGTTAACACGGCAGGTTGTTGTTGTGTCACAAAATTTTGGGCCTCTGCAAGCCGAGGAAATTGGTGAGTCAAGTGGTATTCTGCGCACATGTTGCATGGATACCTCGCCTTCTGTTTTTCAATGTTTCCCCCACGAACATTATTAGTGGGTTTCTTATCCCCCTTACCCTTCTTTTATTGTTTTTTCTTTCTTTCAGGCTTCTGGGTGGCCTTTGGATTTGTCGATTGCACTATGTGTACATCCAATGTTTGGGTAGGGGGAACAGCCAAAACAGTAGTTTGGTTGGATGCTATGTGTTTTATAGACAATTGCTGCAATTTCTTCGTCAGTTGCTCAACGGGATTTGTGTGTGCTGAACCAACAATACCATCAGCATGTGGTCTAGCTCTTTGTCTAGTTTTATCAAGTATTGAGCGTGGCACATTTGGAAAGATCTCGTATAATAAACCAGACTGAGAGTAGATTAGCTCAAGATGTTGAGCTCTCATGATGGCATCTTCTTCGGAAAACACTCTTGATGTTGCGACATATTTGGATAACTGTGGGACAAAAGACTTAAGGAACCACTCAAGAAGGAATGTTGGTGGGACTGGCACCTTAATTAAACTCTTCCGACGTCTCCATTCTCGGATGTGATCAGAGATATGGTCTATTTTTTTCTGTGCCAAATTGGCCAGCAATTCTGTGCCAGCGTCGTATCGCACAGTTAATTGGAAATGGTTGAGGAAATCCATTGCCAATTCGTCGAAGGAAGAGTATCTTGAGTGGTCGAGCTCAATGTACCATTTTGCGGCACTCCCAATGAGAGTACGTTGAAACAATCGCAACTGTACGAAGTCATCCTTTAATAAATTAGACGAGAACAAAAGGTGAAAAGTAGTCACATGATCTCCTGGATCTTCATTAGGCTTGGCCTCGAACTTTGGTATGTCTGAAGGCAACTTCGTTGGCATAGGGGGCCAATGCGGATTGTGACAGATAGGGTCATTCAACAACCTTGTCAAGTATGGAAAATGCAAGTTTTCCAAGAAAGGTAGCTTGGGTTGTTGGTGATGACCATGGAAAAAGGGACATAGAGTTTGACTGGCACCAGGTTGCCAGTAAAAGTTTGGCTGCGGGGCCTGGGTTATGGTAAAAACCATGGCCATGACCAGTGTATGGATTATGCATGTGAGGAGACATCATTGGATGATTCCCAAAATAGGATGTAGATGGTTGAGCATGCATTACATTCGAAGGACTTTGGGAACGGTTGCCCCATGCCGATCCCATGGGCATAGGCATAGTACCTTGTCTAAGGTTCCATTGTTTGTGAAAATAATTTCCCCAGATCGAAATTCCTGATGAGGGAACTGATCCCTACCAAGAATTCCAAGGTCCTGATGTGGAAGAAGTTCTTGGGTTTGCTCCCTATGCAGGAATAGTACCCTGCATAGGAATAGGTTGTACGTAACCGCGGTTGCCCCCAGTTGGGAAAGAAGCTGACGAGAAAGCGTTGTTACCAAATGCACCGAACAAAGAAAATGGTGTTGAACCGACTGACATATTATGAGAAGGTGGTCCTTGAGTCCCTTCTCCAAATAAACTATGGTGCGTGGGTGGCCCAACAGATTGCTGGTGGGTGCCACCGAGCGAAGGGGACGAAGGAGGTATATGACCTCCCCCATAAGGGAAAGTGTTAAAAGGAGCTGAAGTGCCCCCCATGTGTCCTTTCAGAGGAGCGTTAGAGCTCCCTGCCCCCAGAACTAAAGTCTGTAAAGTGGAGTAGGAAAGTACAAGACTTGTACCTGAGCTAGGAATCTCGTATGAGAACGGAGGGCATGTCGCATTCAGTGTGAAAGGGGCAGTGGTCACTGCCATAGACGGGATTGGACCACTGCTCTAGGTAGAGGTGGCAAAGACCATGGTGGCTCGAACCGGTGACAGTGGGTTAGGAGGTGGGAAATCCCCTGTGGTGACAACCATAGTAGAAATTGAAGAATTCCCAGAAGAAGTGGCAGCATTTGTTTCCATTGTTGTGTGCGACACTATCTGGCACTTGTAAGGGTGAATCGGTACGATGATGGGTGCATAAAGATCAGTGGTTGGAGTCTCGGATGGACCAAGAGATTTCTCTCCAAGGTCTAAAATGGTCATTTCCTCCGGATGTTGTTCGGGTAAAGTTTCCTATGACCCAGTCATCATCAAAGGACTCATTGGTCCTTCCACCACACTATTCTGGTAGTAACACTACCCATATGCAAACCGCAGAAAGAGAGGCTTGATGTCCTCATACCACCACTCGAGGACTGAAACCAGAAACTATTTCAAAGAAGAAAGAGCATAGAATCATCCTGAACCCAAAGTTCCTCTGCGTTCACAACCGATAACCTGTCAGCTTCCTCTTCATACAATCCAGCAGTGTAGGGCTTCAGTCAAATATCTGTGCATTTAAGCACTGGACTGCACAGTTCATCTGTGCATGGGACACCTGATGTAGAGCCGCAGAACCAATCATCCGCCCAATAAGAAACACAATCGCCTACAGTGATAAATCGGTGATCTTTCTTATTATCACCTGAGATCTCGATCGGTATGTACCAGCCTCACAATAAATTCCTATCAACTCCGATATGTTATGAGGCCCTGAAGGAAATTTCCGAAAATCGACTAGTTCCCCTCTCTTGGAGAGGCCAGTCAAAAAGTATATATATCCTCTATAGTAGGCACCAGTGACTGACCCTCTAACATAAATGCCTCTGCGTTGGGATGTCAATAATCAACCAAGGCATTCAGTAGTGATCTTGTGGCCTTTCACACTTGTTAAAATGAAATTTGAAGTCGCGTTTGTTCGAGGGTAGTTTACCCCTTTTTCGGTCCAGACAGTCAACTATACAAACAAAGGTATACTCTAAGGAACTCCAGTTCTCTAGAAGAGTATCCTCAAGTATCATTTTAACCCTTTTTCGGGCTTGAGGGACTAAATGTATGAAAAATGAACCCCCACAGAGTCCATAGTTAAGCTCTTTTCAGACTCCCTAAAATTGAAAAGATCGTCGAGTGACCTTATTCTTTCACACTCGTTAAAATGGTCCAGAAGAACATTCATGATGGAGTCCATAGTTAATCTTTTTTCAGACTCCTTAAAAATGAAAAAAAGGTCGAGTGATCTTGTCTTTATCACTCATTAAAATGGTTTTGAATAGATGTCTTTTCGGTGCTAATTTACCCCTTTTTCGAACTGACTAGACTACTTTCAAAAAAGGTACCCCATTGGAGTCTCCTTTTATGTTTTTCAGACTCTCTAAATATGAAAAACCACCGAACTTACCTTCTCTGGGCTCGTTAAACTTACATCGAAGGACATTACCATTGTGTGTTTTGTTAACCGTGTTTGCATGATAAAACCCTTAGTGCTAGTCCGTAGGAGGGATTTCCCACCCACAACAATTACTAATATAATATGCCCCAATTAAGGGGTAATGAGCCAATATTAGGGCTTAACAATCATGGAACTTCCAATTCAACCACCACAAATGCCATGCACTGACCTCTCATAGTGAGCACTAGTGAATGGGGCCAACGTTGAAATTTCTTCAATATGTGCTTGTATGCATCGAAATTTGACATGGTTAGACTAGACACATGCCTTGACGGTATGGGAGGGTTTAAAGACTCAAGGATGTTTGATGTCCCGACCACATAATCTTTGAGATAGTCCATGTTTGCAACAACGTTCATAATGGGAGTCTCATGTTTGTCAAATGTCGTTGTTTCCATCCATAGAATCTTTGTTGGAACTCTCTTGAAATGTCATGGAACTTCCAATTCAACCACCACAAATGTCATGCACCAACCCCGCATAGTGAGCACTAGTGAATGGGGCCAAAGTTGAAATTTCTTCAATATGTGCCTGTATGCATTGAAATTTTACATGGTTAGACTAGACACATGCCTTGACGGTATGGGAGGGTTTCAAGACTCAAGAATGTATGATGTCATACATAAACATTTTGAAAAAATTTCAACGTTGGCCCCATTCACAGGTCCTCATTGCCCATCATGTACTCTATCCCTAGTACAATGTCTTATAATAGTTGTTTCCTTTAAAATTCGACCGATCAGAAAATTAAAACGAAACTAGAAGAGCCCTAGTACAATGTCTTTTAATAGTTGTACTCTAGATGAGAAGACCCGCAAACCCTTTTTGAAGTGTCATTATTATAGAAAACTTCTCGCAACATCCATAAAATGAAACATATTTATAGATTTTATAATGTCACAATTCCAACAATCATTGACCAAATCAAAGTTGACTTGGTCAAAATACTAGGTGACCGTTGGAGGGGGAAAACCTAGTTTCCACAATGTCTCAACTGTGACAACTATCTTCACAAACATGGCAATAGAGATGACTATGTCACAAACGTGGAAAGAGAGACGAATATGTGGAAAACGTGGCAAGAGAGACGATAATGTGGAAATAGAGATGACAACGTGGCAAGAGAGACGTCAACGTGGAAATAGAGACATTATCGGGAAATATGGAAAAAAAAATCCTCTATTTTTCGACATTATGGACAATTTTTACAATATGTACTAGTGTAACCCACCTGACCTCTTTCCATAATTGGGAATTTCTTGGAATATGTTTTGCGGGTTGGCAGGTGGACAAAATGTACAATTCTTGGTCTCTCTTTGCCATCATCGCTACCTTCGTACTTATTTCCAGATATGCAATTATTAAGCTTTAATGCTAGTAGTTCATCCTGCAGGAACCGTTAAGATTGTCATTAATGTCTGAAAGGTCAGAGAATATTTCCCATTACTACAAATTAAACCAAGATTTGTGGAGAAGAGTGTTATCCTTTCCAAGTATTCATTTCAAACATGATACAATCTCTTTTGTGCGCTGGCCGGTTGGTGCCTTTAATAAATCTCTAATTCTTAATCGCTCTTTGCCGTCACCGCCACCTTTGCACCTTTTTCTAAATATGCAATTAGTGATATTTAATGGTAAAAACTCATTACACATGAACCCTGGAGATTGTCATTTATCATCAAAAGGATTGAGGATATAGTCCATTGATACGCATTAAACCAGGATTTGCGGAGGGTTATATTATCCCTCCCCAATTTTCATTTCAAATATCGTCTAGAGCAAACATAAATTCTTGTTACCTTGTAGTAGTAGTTATGTCCAAGTACAGTAAACACATTTGGGTATGATGGCCAGAGGTTCTAGTATTCCACTACATATTCTTACTACTTATCTCCCTCCGCCCAAGACCAAGAAAGGATATGGTCCCTTGGTACACTGAGAGATATATTTCAAGACAAATAATTCCAAGGCAACCCTACCTGCTCAGAGAACCTGCCTAGTTGCATTGATGGCTGGTGCATAGGTTGATGCCATGGATTCTGAGCTGGAAGAAGATGATATGATGGGCGATGCTACAAAAATGGATGATGGCAATGCAGAGACTGTTCCCACTCCTGGGCCCAAATTGAAATCAACCATAACGGGCAGAACTTCCCGGCTCAGTGATGGCGGTCTTGACAACACCAAAATAAGGATTTTCAGAAAAGAAACCGATGTTGAATGCAATAGCCACTTTGCATATCAAAATTAGGAATTCCAGAGTTCCAAATTAGTCTGTTCTGGGCATAAGACTTTCACTGTAAGGAAATGATATTTTGATGCTCCCAGAGATATATTTCAAGACAAAAAAATATTCAATAGCAGGACTATTGTTCTGTTCTCTGGATATACAATTAACATCTTCAGGAATGAGGACCAGAACTCCTACTAGTGCATGGCATATTTCTACTAGTCATATCCTTCCACCCAGAATGGACTAATTTGGGCCTCTGAAATTGCACGTGCAACCTGTGTCCCTGAAGTTTTTCAAATGTGGAGAGGCTGATTCTTGGTGTGTCCTAACTTTTAGTTAAGGGCTATTCCATTTTCCCTGCAATGTTTTTCATCTTCTTCCTCACAGGAAGCTTCTGAGAACTATCAATTCTACCACAGGATGATCCATCGAGGAGAAAACTACAAAGATTTCCTAAAAAAAAGGCATGGTAATCAGTTTTGTATGCATGTTGAAGAGCATCTCGATGGCTCCTGCATACTACGGATCCCATGCATGTGTTTGTGGAAGATACGTTCAATGTTTTGGCCCAAATAACTAGGTCTAATTTCTAAGGATATATGTCCAGGACTTGGTGTTCTGTTTTTTTTTAAATGGATTTTCTATTAAAAAAAAATTCCTTGGAGTCTTCGTTGCTTCTTCTGTTCTAGATTTAACGCCTCTTCTCATTGGCATGGTTCGGTATTCTCGTAGTTCTTTGATATTATATTTTCTTAGGTAATTTTTTCTAAGAAGGAACATCTAACAATTATATGACAATGTATTGTGTCAATCCACCAGGATTTTATGCAAACAAAAAATGGATTACACACAGTTTCAAACCAATGTTCAATTCTATTTGCAATGTAGATAGAACATAGTAATACCAAATCACAATGTTGCAGCAAAATCGCAATTCTTGTTTCTAGGCATGCAATTATTAATCTTTAATGCTAACAAACTATAATGCAATAATTTTAATACTTAAGTTAATATGTTACAGTCATGGAAGAATGTATCAAGAACACACTTACACCCACAAGTTGCAATAACATCTAATCTTCAACAAAGCATTTGCTGACAATTAGTAGAAAATGTTGGTTTTGCAACAATGGGGTTTGTTTGAAACCAATTCGCGCTTACAAAAATTTCCCTCCACCTTTCTATTTTCCCACTCTTTTATCCCATGTAGTTTCTCTTTTTGGTTACTTAATTATTTTTTTTTCCAAAAATGCCTTGCTGCATGGGTTGGTAGATTCACGCGTTTCAACCGAGCGCTTCCTCTTTGTCTAAATTGGGCTTCTATTTTTTCGTGTCCTACAAGTAGCACCCAGAGTTCCGCGATATACAAATTGACAGGAGGACTTGCACGCTGGTTGGCTCAACATTTCACTTCTATTGTTTCGTGACCTCTAAACAACATTAGGAGTTTCGCGATATACAAATTGACACACAGACTCCAGGGCTAGCAGGCTCAAGATTGTGATTGTTTACGGATGTAAGAGTGATAAAACGAGCCACATGCTACATCTGCGTCATAGAGGTTATATTAAAGGGAAAATAATGTTCTCTATATTTCTATTTCCTACAAACAACACCCAGAGTTCCGCACTATACAAATTGATAGGAGGACTTGCAGGTTGGTTGGCTAAAAAAATGCAATTCTATTGTTTTTTTTCCTAGAAACAACACTCAGAGTTCTACAATATACAAATTGACAGATGAAGCATACAACCAATAACCAAGCAAACTCGCGGATCATATTCCTAGTCATTGTTTTCTGTGCCCACCACCTTCGCACTTCTTTACAAGTATATATCTTGGTAGGAAATGGGATATCTGTTACAGATGTGAATATATTAGCCATTCTTTTCCATCTTCTATTCTTAGCCAAATATTTGTTTCTCTTTTCCCTGAACTTTATATTTCTTTTCACTTATTCATTTTTTTGAAAATGTCTGGCTGCGCAGGTAGGTGCACTTGTGGGTTCATGTCTGCACTCATGTTCTTATATCACAACATCGACTGACCACTTCCCCATTCCATACCCAATCACTTCTTTGACTACATATTCCTGGCAGGCAGGCTTTAGATTGCACTTCTATTGTTCCATGACCTGCGAACAGTACCATGAATTTTGCGATATATAAATTTACAACCGGACTCAGATCATATTGTCTTCTATATTAAAGTCTACCTATCATGCCCTCTTACATGGTACACATTTTGCACTAAAACATTTCAAGACTCACAATTTAACCGTTTTTTCCTCACATCTTCTATGGAACAATTGTCACCCCATTTTGAATCCTGTATGTCTGCTTTCCATACTTCACCATTTCTTCGATTCTTTTTGCTAATCGTCGGTTTGGTAGGTTCAAGAAATATCCAATTCCTAATCGTTGTTTCCTGTGCCCGTGCCCTTTTGCAATTATCAATTAGCAATTATATATAATATCTTATTTCTGGGTATGCAATTAACAAGCGCTAATGCTAAACCAGGATTTGAGGAAATCTCCCATTAATACGCATAAAACCAAAATTTATGAATGGTTATATTATCCCTTCCCACTGTTAATTTCAAACATCATGGAATATCATTTGTGTGTCGTCAAGTTGGTCCGTTCATGAAATATTCAATCCTCGATTCCTAAAACGATTCTGACTGACTGTTTCCCTATTCCATACTTAGCCACTTTCCTGAAATTCCGCAAATATACAAACTGGCCGCTGAACTGCCCCATCATGCTCTCTTCCATTTTACATATTTTGCAGTAAACAATTCTGATACATAAAGTTTGACCGTGGGACACTCGCCTCTCCTGAGTATTCCCCGTAACCCTATTTTGAATCCCTTCCAACAACTTTTCATACCTTGCCATTCGTTCCTTGCTCTCCCTCGTCTCCCCAAGCTTGGCACTTGTCTATAATAAAAAAATGTTTATATATATAGTACATTCTTCACTAAAAAATTTCGAGACATACAATTTGACCGTTGGGTCCTCACATCTCTTGTGGAACTATTGTCACCCCATTAAGCATGCATGTCCGCTTTCCATACTTCACCATTTCTTCTAATTTCTTCCACAGATCGTCAGGTTGGCGGGTTCAAGAAATATCCAATTCCTAATCGTTGTTTCCTGTTCCCGTTCCCTTTTGCAATTAGAAATTACCAATTATATATATAAGATCTTATTTATAGGTATGCAATTAGCAAGAGTTAATGCTGCACCAACATTTGAGGAAATCTCCCATTAATACGCATAAAACCAAAATTTATGGATGGTTATATTATCCCTTCCGAGTGTTAATTTCAAACATCATAGAATGTCAGTTGCATGTCATCGGGATGGTCTGTTCACGAAATATTCAATCTTCGATTCTGAAAACGAGTCTGATCGACCATTTCCTGTCATAATACTTAGCCACTTTCCTGAAATTTCGCAAATATACAAACCGACCACTGAACTGCCCCATCATTCTCTCTTATGTTTTACATGTTTTGCAGTAAAAAATTATGATACGTAAAATTTGACCATGGAACACTCACCTCTCCTGAGTACCCCCATAACCCTATTTTGAATCTCGTCTGACCACTTTTCAGACCTTGCCATTTGTTCCTTTCTCTCTGATGTCTATGTG
>SNQJ01S0120552.1:52206-66578 GCA_010110895.2 Picea sitchensis | reverse complement strand
TCCATCTTCTCTTTTGATGTAGCATTTGCTTCCAAATACTCTGAAGTGATTCACATTTGATGGTCTTCCTTTCCATAGCTCGTAGGGAGTTTTGTCAGTGTTGTTTCTAAGCATTACTCTGTTTTGAATGTGAACCGCTGTATGCACTACATGTGTCCAAAAGATATCTGTCAATTTGGAATCCATTAACATTGTTCAAGCCATTTCCTGTACTATCCTGTTTTTTTTTTCAACAACTCCATTCTGTTGAGGTGTCCTAGCAATGAAGAATTTCCTTTTTATTCCATGCCTTTTAATCCCTTTGTTGTAGTTGGTCCAACTAGATCAGTATGCACAATTTCCAGTGGTCTTGTCGTTGAATATTCTTTTGATTTAAACTTGGTCTTTGTTTTCTTTCCTTGTTGACAATGCTTGCATAAAGTGTTGGTTGGTTTTGTAATCTGGGGAATTTCTCTATCTGCTTCCTTTTTGCTGACTTTGACAAGGTTATCAAAGTGTATGTGACCCATTTTTCTGTGCCATAGCCAAATTTCATCTTCTTTTCCTAGAAAACACTTTTCATTTCCAATTTCACTTAGTACATATATGTTGCTTGAAGTTCTTGCAGCTGTTGCAATCAATTTTCCTGAACCTTTTCTTATCTCGCACTTTTGTGAATCGAAATTAACTTTATGACCTTGGTCACACATTTGACTCACACTTAGAATATTATATTTCATATGTTCTACTAGTAGAACATTTTCTTCCTTGATATTCTTGTTTCCAATTCTGGCTGTGCCTTTTCCAATGATTTTATCCGAATCATCATTTCCGAAGGAGACTGATCCATTTCTTTCCTTTATTAATGTAAGAAACCTTTCTTTATCACCTGTCGTGTGTTTTGAACAACCAATGTCAACATACCAACTACGTTTATTTTTCTTAGCTTGTAGAGCGAGTGTGCATTCTTCATTGCTATACTGATTCTGCTTTCTTATCCATATTCTCTTATGAGGTTCCTGTCTGTGACTGTTTTTGTTCTATTGTGTTTCTATAAGAGGAACTTTCATTCTGCAATCTTTGGCCATGTGTCCAAAGTTGTTACACTTGTAGCATTCCACTTCAGTGCTCAATGATTCAAACCTGTTGTAACTTCTTCTCTGTGTTTTACTAGGCCTTCTTGGATAACTCTTTTGTGTATGACTTTCAATTTTTTTTATGTTCCTGCTGTTAGCTCTGCAATTCATAGATTTATGTCCAAAATTATTACATGCATAAAATAAACCAAAAAAGATAGTTTGATACACGGGAGTTGAAGATCTTCTGAAATGAGATGCTCTTCTTAATCCTTCTTCTTCATGAAGCCTATCTAACGATTGTTGATTATGAAATCTGAATCTTCTCGGTGGAGGAGTGCCCCTATAATCTTCCTTGTAGATCTTCTTATCCCCTTTGATTGTTTCTGCATAGATTTTTGTATATGTTTCTTGCTCTGTTCTTTTGGAACTTGATCCCTTTTCTGTCTGATTGTATCCAAGTCCGGACTTGTCATGATGAGGTTTTTGACTGCTGATAATGTCATCCAAAACTTTTGAGTTGTTCTGCATATTTTTTCTTTTGAAGATCCTTTCTCAATGTGACAATCTCTGCTTCCAAATTTTCAATGATCCTGTCTCTTTCTTCTAGCTGTTCTTTGAGTGATTCTTCAACTCTTTTATTTTCTTCTATTAGAACTTTCAAATTTGTGATAATTTGTTCTATTTCCCGAGTGTCTTCTTTCTTGTCTAGTTCCGCTTGTAGCTTCTTGTTTTTCTTCTTTTCTCTTCTTATAACTTCTATGGAACACAACAATTCTTCTCAGTATTCAACTTTTGCCTCTTCATATTCTTCTTCGACGTCTTCTTTGTCAGAGTCTTCTACTGCCATGAATATAACTCTTTCTATCTCACTGTCACTGACTTCATCTTCATCTGATGATGAGATGTCTTCTTTGGTGCATAAACTTTTCTTAAAAACTTTCTTTTTGGTTCTTTTACCTTTATATGTTGTTTTCTATTTGAGTAATCTTCATCATTCCTCTTCTTTTTATTATGAGGACATTTGTTATAAAAATGACCAATACCATTACAATCAAAACAAATCAAAGGAAACTTACCTTTATATCTGCCATTGGTTCCCTTGTTCAATCTTTCGACAAAGTTGACCATTTCTTCATCATCTTCTGAGATGTCACTGCTGCTGCTATGTTCTTTTTCCTTTTGCTTTCCCTTTTTCTTTGACTTTTTGGATGCTTTGAAAGCTGCTTATTTTATATCTGGATTTTTCTGTTCAGTTCTCATTTCATATGCTTTGAAGATTCCATATAGTTCATCCATGCTTATTAAGTCTATATCTTCTCTTTTTTCTAGTGCTGATATCTTAGGATCAAATCTCATAGGGAGAGATCTTAGTACCTTTTGAACAATTACTGATTCTTTAGTTTCTTCTCCCAATCTTATGATTGCATTTACTGTTTCATCGACTCGTAAGAAGTAAGCTGCAATATCCTCATCTTCCTTCATCTTTAGTTGTTCGAATTGACCTCTGTAAGTTTGAAGCTTTGCTGCTTTGACTTTTGAATCTCCTTCATAAATATTTTGAAGCTTCTTCCAAATCTGTTTAGCAGATTTACAATGTATAACTTTGGTGTACACTGATTCAAAAAGACTATTCAGAAGTGCATTTGTGGCTTTGGAATTATTTTTCCTGAATTTTATTGCTCTTTCATTTGTGGGTGGAACTGCTGGTTCTTTGTATCCATCTACAATTGATTGCCAAATTTCAAATCCTTGTGCATGCATATATGTTTTCATCCTTCTGCTCCAAAATGCATACTTTTGTCCATCAAAATATGGTATTCCATTTTTATACATGTTTTTGCTCTCCATGATCTACCTTTCAGTGGTTAAACTGATTTCTGAAGGAACTTGCTCTGATACCAATTGTTGGATATTACTAAAAGAGAGGGGGGGGGAGGTGAATCAATAATAGAACAATTTAATCATTTTTAACCATATAATGCAAGTGTTATATCAATGTAGCATTATCATCCAATATAATGCAAGTAAAGTTATATCAATGTAGCATTATCATCCAATACTGCGTGAGTAAATAAACAATGAACAAACAGAGAAATCCATACAATACACAATACACAATGTTTTACGTGGAAATCCAAAGCGGGAGAAACCACAAAATGATTTTTCTTATATGTCTTGAAGAATTACATTCATCGAAGCAATTTAATTCTTTGTTTTCCAGCTGCAATTAGAGGGAGGATCCAACCCGAGGAAGCTCCAACTCCCCACCTCTATGGCTACAACCGGTGAGGCTACAAATTCTGTTCTGGATACAACCCGAAGGTAGCTACAACCACCTATCCTCGCCCCGCCCAACCACCCTCGCTGAAATATAAATGTCAAATGTAGACAACTCCGCCAATCGTCACATCAATCAACCATCGCCACTATTAAACCGCCACCGCCAACATGTATTAATAACTCAGAACAACCGTACTCAATCAACTCAAACAAGATGTGCCATTTCATAACAGGACCCACTATACAGCCGCCACAGATTTTTCTCACAAGATTTTTCCTCAGCCATGATTTTTCTCGCCACACTTTTTCTACCGTGATTTTTCTCGCTGTAATTTTTCTTCCGCGATTCGTCGCAGACTTTTTCATTAATTTTTCTTCACGAATTTTCTTTGCTTCAGACTTTTCATCAATAATAATTTTCATTGCAACTTTTTCACAAAATAGATGATTCAATGATATTCAATGTTCATGTGATGAATTGAGAACCTTGCCTCTGTTTATATTCTCATGTAACATCCCATTCTTCTATTTTAGAATTTTTCCATTAACTTTTATTATTTAAATAATTTTCTTTGCAAACACTTTGACTTACTTTCACCTTTTGGGGTTTCTAGATAACATAAGAGGGTCCAACTTTGAACATCACATAACTCCTCAAAACATGAGGAGTTATGACGCTCCACATACCAATCGTGAATGGTATATGCTATCCATATAGAATAGTATTACATACAAATATATCAAACTCATACCATATCCATAAAAAAATCAAGTTCATTACCAAACCCTGAAAGCAATGTAATTGCTACTGTGACTTTCTTCTGTTGGCTGATACTCAATGGACAATCCAACCTAATTAATCAAATATACATAATCCTTGATCATGCCATACAATCATTTATATTTCCTTATAAGGTGAAGCGTCATTCCAAGATGAACTTTAAACCACATTCTTATGGTTTAGTTGTCATGTGTCCTCTCCTTAGCTAGGGAATTTCTCAAGCATGTGTGCTAAGAAATTATTATAACCCTTTTTACATGGGGTGCTCCTCATCTACTTTTTACTTTATCCTTATTTCATGGTTGGAAAGAGTCAAATTTGCCACTAATTTCTGGTCAAGTTTCCAGCACCTCTTAGACATTGATTAATTGCTCTTTTAAAAGGCACTATGTTTAGAACTTTATAACATAGAAACAAGTTCAAAAGTGGAAACTAGTTTTGAGGATGGACTACTCACTATTTGGAGTTCTAATTATTATATTATAATGTGTGATTGACGTGGACAGGGACAATCAAAGATAGCATGTAATTGATATCAAATCAATTTCCTTAATTTTGTATTACGAATTTTATTATTTATTTATATAATTTATTTGTGGATGACTAATTATTTCATTTTGTTTCTATATAATTTTAAATAAAATTGATTTTCATGAAGTCTTCAAATATATGTAATTTACATGCTATGTTGATCATGATTCCACCAAAGAGGAGGGTTGTATTCATCCCCTGATCTGAGGATATTAATAAAAAGAAAGATCATTAAAACGAACAAGGAACTTGATAGTTTGTTAGACCATCTAGATCAAACTCCTAAAGTCCTAGAAAGGATCAATCTCCCTATGTCACAACTTAACACATACAAGGTACAACTCATACTCAAAAGTTTTTAATGTACCTATATAAGTTCAATTTTATGAAATTCTGTTTTTAACTTTTGATATTATCTCAATTTAAAAACATTTTTTTTTTTTTATAAAGAGATTTCATTGGAGCATGTTCTAAACTCCGTGTTGTAGTAGCATGCTAAGATGACATGCATTCTTTTGACGTAGATATCATGCCAGTTCATAGAGTATTGTTTAGTTCTCCATATTCCACACATAATTTATATAGGATCCATGACACACCGCCATACATCCACACAACATCGAAGCTCTAGTAGTGGTGGTGACAAAGATGTGGTTGATGATGTGGTTTACTTCGGAGCTAGACATGTGACCCCAACACAGAGGCCCCTTCCTTGCACATTTTTGGCTCCATTTTATAGAAATCTCCATTAAAAAAAATAAGACTCCCGGGTTGTTTTTCATATTTTAACTATTTCATGTTGTCCATCTCATACAAATTATCTAGATTATTGTTTTTAAATTAATGATCATATATTTTTTGTGTAGGAAACAACCATTTATATAGTCACCTAGAGAGCAAGGCCTTATTTATTTTTTGGGGAAACCTTACACATGAGGTGGAATTTCCAGAATTCCAAACTCAAAAAAGAATTAATGGATTATCTCATGGCCTCTTAGAGTAGAATTTATCTTCAATAAAAATGGTCACCCTTTGCAAGAAAAATATCTAAAATATATATGATTTTTATAGACAAAGCTTGAGAGGAAACCTCATAAGGATGCCCTCCCTCATTCCTGCAGGGAGGAAGTATCTATCATTGATGATGCAAAAGAAAAGATATTTTTCTGGAAAAATCTGTGAGAAAAAATAACTAGAAAATTCCCCAAGGTAAATTATAATATTTTGATTTCAATACCTTTTATTTACTTTAGATCTAAATGCAAAAGTGGTATAACATACTTTGAAAATTTTATTTTATTAGTTGCTTCCTGACACACTTTGAAGGAAAATAAAGAAAGGATTAAGCCAAAAATATGAAGCTAACACAAGTTAGCTAGGACTATTTCATTCTCAAGGTTATCACTTAATCGTAAGTACCCAAAAATTTTAAGAATATTATTTGTATCTCTTTACAACTTTTAGTTTATTGCAGCTAAAAACATTAAAAGAACATGCTCTTATGCAATGCAGTATTTATCTAATGTGAATCGAAAACCAAGGGAAGACTTCATAACTTGTTACAAGTAAGGACTATAAATCTGCGGGTTGATTCAGAAAGTACAAGCATAAATTCTATCTATTTGTTTGATAAGGTAAATAAAAATCAGTTTCCATTAACCTTTGAGCCTACTCGAACTGAATATGATCAGGAGAACATAAACCATTCCAACGGGTACGAATTAGTGGACTAGGTAAATAATTACATTGTAAAGGTTTTTTTTAATATTAATGAACTACTTTACGATATTTAAAATTGACCATATAAATTAATATATTTTTTGTAGGTGATGGCCCTTCACATCCTCCTCCTCTAATTCTGAATATGACCAAGAGAACATGACAACCATTCCAATGGTGCCGAATAGAGGACCAAATGTGTAACATCATATTGCAGTTTTTAATATTAATGAACCATTTTAATGATATTTAAAAATTGACCATATAAATTTAATATTATTTGTTTTTGTAGGTGATGGCCCCTTAGATCTGCCTCCACACCTGTTGATACTGAGAGGGAATCAGTATCAGTTACAAATTAAAACCTTTTTCAACTATAATTAAACCATTCAATTATATTTATGGGCAATGAACACAGTATAAGAGTGCTACACCAATATACCCACACAATACACCATGCACAATATATGTGAGGAAATAATCAATAGTTATTGTTTCAAGGGAAATAATGACTTCCAGTTGTAGCTACAAATTTCCAAATGTAAAGGGAGGGATAAACCTTCAATAGGAAGATACAATCCTCCAATATCAAGGAGATTTGAACTCTCCATCCTTGCCCTTCCTTCCACCCAAGAATATATGAGATAATAAACTTGGCATTAAATCATCACCATCGTAACCAATCATCACATAGAACCCGACAATGCTTCATGAGACTTCTTCTTATGCAATTATTCAATTATTTGAGTACTCTGATCTTGTAGATAATAATATTACTCTCAATGTATTATTTGAAACTCTTCCAAGTTTTATTCCTTGAATCCTCCCAAAAAGAGTGTTATAGATAGAATGATAATTTTATTCCAATTCTGTCTATTCAGAGAGTGAACTCAAGAGCACTGCTGCCTAATAATTTCATTAACATCCTGATTCTGAAACTCAGACATAAGAAAACCATAGTCCTGCATTTTCAATGAAATTTTTCCCACTTCATTTGGATTATCGATGAATAAGTCATGACTATTCTAACCAGAACACCTGTTTATTGATTCATTAGTCAGGACTGGCCACAAACCCCATTCCTATAGAGAGTGTATTTCCATAATTGCAAGGAATCAAGAGCTGAAATTCTACCTAGTGTACCTTGGATATGTATTCTCAATACTAGATATTTAACCATCTGAATGTCTAGAAAAAAATTATAGCAAAAAATGGTAAGATGACCAAATAACATACTCCAGAACACATCAAAAAGGTCATCCTCCCTGAAATCCAAATTCTTCTTTACTTCTTATTTTCTCAAATTAACTTGTATCAAAATGAAATGCATAATGATGTTTATTTATACCATTTTATGTCACTTCCATTTAACATTAGGTCGACCACACTTTTCTTATTTTGTAATTCTTTTTTTTAATTATTCGTACCTACATGTACTTCCTTCTTCAATTCACTTTGTCATTTCAAAAAATTAATTTCTCCTCAACCATGAGGATCCACGGACGCAAGCTGCCATACCACCTGAAACAACATGATGTATACTATCCATTCAAGGGTGTTTTATATGCATGTGTATTGTCCTTTCATTTCCAAATACCTTTATCAATCTTGTGGTTCAAAACCCATGACTAGGTTGACATCAATGACAACAAATCCAATCTTCCAACACCCTCCTTTGTTTGAAGACAAACCCTCATGCTGCCCCTATCATCATGATCCTACTTTCCCTTTGACATCAATGGCAAAGGTTAGGGCCGTTCCCTCGAAGTAATGGAAAATGTAACTCTCTTCTTTGGGGCTGCTCCTAACATGTGGTATCCAATAATAATTCTATCCTTATTTTTTGGTCTTTGTGGACTTTTTCTTCCTTAGAACTTTGTGGCTTCTTGTCCTTCTTCTTCATGTCTAGGATGTATGTTGTTCATTCTTCTTGTTGAAGTTGCAAACTTTCAATCTTCCTGAAGTTATTTTCTCTGATTTTATATTTTCGGAAATCAAACGTAAGAGTGTATCCTTTGATCACGATTTACTAACACTGAGTAGATATGATTCAAGTCTTCAACCAATAGAACACTTTTTACTTTTACATTTTTTCTCCAATCTCTACCATGTCTTCTCCAAGTATTTTGGCAAATGATGGCCTCTAAATGCAACATTGCCACCCTTTCTCTTCTGTGTTTCATGAATTTGTCTTGATCCCCGTCATGTGTGAAGACCATCCACTGGCCTATGTAAATTATTCATCTTCTTCTTTACATTCTTCAACGGTCAATGCTATTCGGACACCTTTCATTGTTTGGAATCTCTTCCTTTTCCATACTGTGGTTGGAATAGGACATCTTCATTCATATATCTGGGCAGTAATCTGTGCTTTGTGACCAAGATAATGACATAGGTAGCATGCACTATTTTTTGTCCATCAATGGGAAAATGAATGAGTAACTTTCATTGACAAATCCATGATTATTTTATCTTCATTTTTACACCATTCATGTTTCTTTTATATTTGTTCCTTTTCTATTTCGATTCTCGCAATTAATTGCCTTATGTCCAAAAATTTTGCAAGTATACAATGACCAAGAAAGAAATTTTGGATATCTGGAGTAAGTGGGCTTCTGTAGATGTAGTCCATCCGGTTCTCATGATCTATTCTTCTCAGTAGGTTTTTCTATACCGGATCAAGCTTTGAATTTCCTGAAGGTAGGAGGTCTTTGGATATTCATCTCTTTTGTAATCATCCCTTCTTTCTGTATCCCGGTCCACTTCTCATCAACCTGCCTCTGTAGCTCTTCTTCAACCTTTCTCTTGTTGGTATATTTGCTCTCTTGTATGAAGTTTCACCCATGCATCCAAGATGTTAAGTCTTTCTCACACTTTGAGAGTTTCCTCTTTGCCTTCCTCAATGAGACAACTTCGTTCAAGTTTCTCTCACAATCTTTTTCTTCTTTCTTCATCATTTGACATTCCTTACTTCTCCTATTCTTCTTCTTCTTTCTTCAGAGTAGAGTTTCATGAAACACGGTTTCTTCTTAGTTTCTCAAAGCATTTTTATTTGTTTCTTCAAGATTACAACTATATTTTCACAAATAACCAATTCAATTCACACTTTAGTTTTCTTTGTGTGTCTTTGAGCTTGCTATTTTCAATCTCAACATGCCTTCAATTTTTTAAGATTCTCTCATTTTCTTTGTTGAATAATTTTTTTTTATGATTTTCTTCTTCATTGGAATTTTATCTCAATGTCATTTTTAAATCCTTGGACGAGGACATTCTGATTCAACATGATCCACTCTTCACAATTAAAGAAAAAGAACCTACCTCTATTTTTCTTCTTTGAAATATGAGATATTGTAATTTGCTTCCGGACTTTTTTCTTCTTCTTCTTCTTCTCGATCTCCTTGGTATAAAGGTCTTGTAGCTCATCCCAAATCTCTTTTGATGATGCACATGGATTCCCACCTTGATTTCATCAATCTCGGCTCCATCTCCATCCAGATGGTAGTATTTTCCATTGCCAATTTTATTGTTTCTTTACTTCCTTATGAGTCAGCCTTTGAGCTAAAGCATTGTATCCTCAAGCAACCGAGAACCAAACATCTCCCTCTAAGATTTCAAGTAGGTTTCCATTCTATTACTCCAAGATTAAAATTGCTTCTATCAAATGGTGGAACTTATCGTGGAATTTTGTCTTCCATTTCTTCTTAGGATTTTCCTTCCAATGGTAAAACTGTACTGAAGGTAACCGCTCGCATACCAATTGGTTGATATCGAGGGGGGTGAATCAAGATCGGCAATACACTTAAAACCTTTTTAAAACTTATAATTAAACCATTCAATTATATCCATGAGCAATGAAAAATAGTACAAGAGCTACACCAACACACCCACAATACACTGCTAACAATATATGAGAAATAATCAATAGTTATTATCATATAATGACTCCAAAGGTATCACAGCCTCAAAATGTAAAGGAGGGATAAAACTCAAGAGGAAGATACAATCCTCCAATATCAAGAGAGATTCTAAATCTCCATCCTTGCCCCTTCCTTCCACCTCCAAGAATATAAGAGAGAGATAATAAAACTTTTACATTAAATCATCACCATCAACCAATCATCATAGAAATTGATAATGCTTCCCCGGAGACTTCTTCAATTTATGTACCAATTCTTGGAGTACTCTCGATCCTGTAGATAATATTAATTGATGTATTCTCCGAAACTCCTCCACTTTTCACTCATTGAATCCCTTCCAAAAGAGGTTATAGAAAGAATGATAGACTCTATTCACTCGTCTACTCGAGAGGAATCTGCAATAATGCCCCGCTACTGATAATAATTAACATCCGATTCTGAAACTTACATAAAATAAATTACAATCCATACTCTTTCCAATGAAATTTGTCCCACTCATTTGGATTCTTGATGAAGAATATATCAAGTTTTTACCCTAAACACCTATTTATTGACTATTTTCAGACCAGTCACAAACCCCATCTTCCACAAGAGTTTATCTCCATAATTATAGGGAATAAACACCTGAAATTTTTACCAGAGGTACCTTTGATATGTCTTCAATACAATAACGATTTCTACCCATTGATAAATCATTCTTAGAAAAAAACAATATAGCAAAATGAAGATAACTTGAAAATAACATACCTTTAGAACACATCACAAAAGACTTCATCCTCCCTTGAACCGAATTCTTTACTTTTTTATTTCCTCTAAAATTCGACTTTGTATCAAAATCAATGTATAAAGATGCTTATTTTATACTATTTATGTCACTTCAATTTCTGGCATTGTGGGTCGACCCAACACTTTCTTATTTTGTAATTTTCTTTAATTATCTTCGTGGCCTACGTACTTCTTCAATTCACTTTATGGTCATCTTCAAAATTCATTTCTCCTCAACCATGAGGATCCACGGATCGCGCCACATACCATAAGAAACAACATGATGTATACTATCCATTCCCATGGGTGTTGTATATGCATGTGCATTGTCCTTCATGTCCAAATACCTTTATCAATCTTGCGGTCCAAAACCCATGACTAAGGTTGACATCAATGACAACAACCAATCTTCCAACAACACCATGGGTACAAGACCATGTGTGCTCAGCATGAAAGGACTGAAGCAATATCAACTACTGAAGAGCACCCAGTAAATGAAGACATGGACATGGATGAATTACTTAAGAATTGGAAAACACAAAAGAAGACTAAATGAAATTGATGATGTATAATAATTTTATAAGACAGATAGATGTACATTATACAGCTAGTATATTTGTAACATATTTTGAAAGATAAATCTCATATATAAAATTTATTTTTTATGACATATGCCTTTGAATGATAAACCTCATTTATAGCTTTACAATCATTTTTTTTTATTATCAATTTTGAATATTTTTAATGCATATTTTTTAGTAGAATATATATTGGGTATTGGAAAATTGAGAGTGATGTGAGGGGGGAGGGGGAGGGCGAGGGGGGCATAGGAGCTTCCACCTTCATGTGTTTGGCCCTATTCAGTAAATTTTTTTTATTGGAGCCGTTTATTCTTGGAGCAAACCTCTCTCCATTCAACGAAGCAACAACACAATCAATGTTGACTTCGTTGTTTCTCCTTCAAATTGAGGGAGGTTTGATCCAAGATTAGACTGCTCCAATAAATTAATCTCAAAACTAAGAGGATCTTATTTAGGCCGTCGCATCTAATATGTGTGTGTGTGTGTGCCACTATTTAATCTCCTTTCATATGGCTTTTACAAAAAAAAATATCAATGGTGTTTACTATTTCCAATCTTGTTGGTTTTAATTTCTATTAGGATTTATTGACATGTCTTAAACGTATTTTTTGGTTTTTACTAAAAAATAAATATAATTATGTTTTTATTTACTATAGTATGAAATTCATGCATTTGCATATTCTCTAGATGTTGTATTAATGCAATGCTACACATTAAAATATCAAAGATCAGGTATGTTGTTAGAAAAATAGGATCACAGAGCAATAAAATAAAATAAATGTGGAAATAAAACACAAAAGATACACAATACAATAGAGACACAGATATACGTGGTTCACCCAGTGTGGGCTATGTCCACTAGAGAAAATTGCCAAGTCCTTCCTTTATTATTATCCAACAAATGAAGGGATACAACCTACAACAAACCCGTTGTAACTTCCTCTTCTTTCTCTCACAGTCTCTTATCTCAGAATACAATATTTTCCATGATAGACAACCACAATACATTTCCCTCATAAGAGAGGGTTTCCTTCTAGGGAAAAAAACCCTAACATAACTTTTACCATCAGATTTGCGACCTTATAATGCACGGTCCAGATTTACAATGAAATTACAATATACTTTTACATGATTGCATTTGCTAGAGCTAGACATGTGACCAACACAGATACCCTTCCGTGCACATTTTTGGTTGATGATAATGAACTTCCATTAAAACAAATAAGACTCCAAGGTAGTTTTTCATATTTTAACTGTTTCATGTTGTTCATCTCATACACAAATCATCTAGATTATTATTTTTAAATTAATGATCATATATTTTTGTGTGTAGGAAATGACCATTTTTATAGGCACCTAGAGAGCAAGTCCTCGTTGATTTTTTGGGCAACCTTACGTATGAGGTGGAATTTCCCGAATTCCAACCTCAAAAAAGAACTTATAAATTATCTCAAAGGGCTCTTTGGAGTACACATTCAATAAAAAAATGGTCACCTCTGCAGCAGGAAAATATTTAAAATATACACGTGATGTTTATAGACAAAGCTTGAAAGGCAACCCTAGGTATGAGCATCCTCCCTCGATTCAGAAGAGGGAGTGGAAGACGATAATTGATGATGCAAAAAAAAATATATTGAAAAAATCAGGAGAAAAAATAACTAGTACCCCAAGGTAAATTACAATATTTTGATTTCAATACCTTTAATTTACTTTAGATCTAAATAAAAGTGTTGTATATAATATACTTGTAAATTTTGATGATATATTTCCTGACTCTTTGAAGGAAACCAAAGCAAGGCTTTCCAAACATGGATAACACAAGCTAGGCCAGGACGGCTAATCAAGGTTACATTCATGAATCATAAGTACCCAAAAATATGAAGAATATTATTTGTATCCCCTTACAACTTTCAGTTTATTGTAGCCAAAAAAATTAAAAGAACATGCTCTTATGCAATGCAGGGTGACAAATTCGGAACTGAAACCAAAGGAAGACCTCCAACTTGGTTACAAGTACAACTATAAATCCATGGTTGATCGTAGGAAAAGCATGGGGCATACCCCAAGATGCAGTTTACGGGATAAGGTAAATAAAAATCGGTCTACATTAACCTCTCATTACTTATAAATTACGTAAATGTTTGATATCATCCATAACTTTAATGTCTTTCTTTTTTTTAATCAGGAGAGCAACAAAATGAAACCATTAGCACTGGACAACAAAGAGTTGATAGTGAAGCGCAACTAGAATATCATAGTGCTCCCCAACAACCCCATCCCAGTGGGGTGCAACCCTAATATGTTCCTGTGACTGAGGCCCACAACGGTAAAATGATTGTATATTAATCACATACTTAATAATTTCGTAGTTATAAATTTTTTACATTTAATTTTTATTACTTATACATTTATGGTTTTGTCCTTATAAATTTTGTTGTTTCAATGGTAGAGAATGTCGTAGTTAAGCCTCCTTGATCTAAAGATGACCAGGAGAACATGACAACCATTCCAACAATGTTGACTAGTGGAGCAACAGGTAAATAATTACATTGCAAAGGTTTTTTTTAATATTAATGAATTACTTCAATGATATTTAAAATTGGCCATCAAAATTTAATATTTTTTTTTTTGTAGGTGAATGCCTCTCGCAACAACCTCCTCGACCTGAATACGATTAGGATAACATGGAAACCATTCCAATGGTGTTGATTAGTGGACCAAAAGGTAAATAATTACATTG
>SNQJ01S0120552.1:1844-27166 GCA_010110895.2 Picea sitchensis | reverse complement strand
CAAATGTTTGAGATCTGATAATGGAGGATATTTCACTTCAATGGAATTTATGGACTACTGCAGAAGGCATGGAATAAAAAGAAAATTATTCATTGCTAGGACACCACAACAGAATGGAGTTGTTAAAAGAAAGAACATGACAGTACAGGAAATGGCTCAAACAATGTTAATGGATTCCAAATTGATATGTTTTGGACACATTCAATGCATACAACAGTTCACATTCAAAACAGAGTAATTCTCATAAAAAAAACTAACAAAACTCCCTACGAGATATGGAAAGGAAGACCAGCAAATGTGAAGAACTTCAGAGTATTTGGAAGAAAATGCTACATCAAAAGAGAAGATGGAAGAATGGAAAAGCTTGACTCTCGTGTGGACAAAGGAGTACTTGTTGGTTACTCAAGTACAAGGAAATCATACAAGTGTTACAATATGAGGTTGAAAAAAGTTGTGGAAATCATCAATGTAACAATTGATGAAATAGGTGGATGAGAATTAAAGGAAGAAGAAAATGAATCAATGGAACAACTTTACGAAGAAGAAGCATAAGATGAAGAAATTGAATGTTTGGACACATTCAATGCATACAATGGGCCACATTCAAAACAGAGTAATTTCTGTCATAGAAACAAACAACAAAACTCCCCTACTTACTAGATATGGAAAGGAAGACCAAAGAAATGTGAAGAACTTCAGAGTATTTGGAAGAAAATGCTACATCAAAAGAGAAGATGGAAGAATGGAAAAGCTTGACTCTCGTAGGACAAAGGAGTACTTGTTGGTTACCAAGTACAAGGAAATCATACATGTTACAATAAGGAGGTTGAAAAGTTGTGGAAACTCATCAATGTAACAATTGATGAAATAGGTGGATGAGAATTAAAGGAAGAAGAAGAAAACAGAATCAATGGAACAACTTCACGGGCTAGAAGAAGCATAAGATGAAGAAGAAGTAGAAGGGGAATATGAAGAGGAATAGATAGAAGTAGAAGAGCAAGTCTGCAAAGTTCCTCCAAAGACACCTAGAAAACGAAAATAAGAATCATGCTTAGATTAGATTACATCGGAAAAAAAGATGCAGGAGCTGAGACTAGAAGAAGTATATGTTCACTAGAACAACACACCTAGCACTCTCATATAAAATTGAACCAAACAGTTTTGAAAGAGGCCAACAAGATGACATGTTTGGAACACACAAGGATGAAGAATTGGATCAAATAGGATAAGCATCGACACTTGGGAATTGGTTCCAGACTAAAGAATAAGAATGTGATCGGGTAATAAAGTGGGTATTCAAAAAGCAATTGAATGAAGATGGATAGGATACAAGGAACAAAGCTAGATTGTTATGTAAACAATATGCACAAGTTGAAGGAATCGAATTTTAAGATACATTCTGGGCCACGTAATGGGAAGAAATTCGAATTTCTTTAGCATATGCTTGTCCCAAGAATATTAAAGTATATTATATGGACATAAAATAATATTTTATGAATGAAAACTTGAAGAAGTTCATTTCCTAAATCGTCCTAAGGATTTCTCAGCTTGTCGAGAATGGGATTATGTGTGTAAATTGAAGAAAGGCCTTGTATGGTCTAAAAACAAGATCCTAGGAGCAAGGTACTCTAAATTGAATAAATATCTACAGTAGGGTAGGGTTCAAAAAGGAAGTGCGCATATCAAACTATACATAAAGGTAACTCAATATAGTATTTTATTAATTGAAGTTTATGTTGATGATTTTATTTTTGGAAGCAATGATGACAAAGTTGCTTCTAAATTTGCAAAGTATATGAAGAATGAATTTGTGGCCCCCATTACTCAGAGAAGTATCCTTCTTTTTGGGTCTTTTGATATGTCAAAGAAACCAAGGAATTTTTATTTCTAAAACTAAGTATATCGAGAAATGATAAAGAGATTTAGAAGTGGAAGATTGCAAACTAGTTAGCACTCCCATGAAAACCACTGTAAGTCAGAGGGAAAGATGATGATTCAAAGCTCACGTAACTGCAGGTACACAGTCAATGATTGGAACCTTACTATACAGGACAAAGATCTAGAACATATGTAATGCGTAGTGTTGGAAAAGTGGGTTCGATTTCAAGCAAATAATCAAAGGAAACACTACGTTGTAGCAGTTGAAGAGGATTTCGAATATCTCAAAGGAACAAAGAGTTTGGATTATGGTATCCAAAAAAGGAAAGGATCTATCACCATTTCCTACATAGATGAAAAATTGGTCAGTTGCATTGATGATCGATGAAGCACCAAGAGAGTAGGGTTCTACTTGGATGAGTAGTTTAGCATCATGGATAAGCAAGAAACAATCATCACATCCTTATCTACAACTGGTGGGTATAGTATATTGTAGCAGGCATGTTGTACAATGTGTCTCATGGATGAAACAAACTCCGACAGACATATACATGTTGAGTATGATGATCCCATTACAATCTATCATGCAGGATAATACAAGAGCCATCGACATATCTCAAAGAACCTAGTGGATGCATTCCATGATGAAGCACATTCCAATCGAGTATCACTTTCTACCTGAACAAGTTGTAGACAAGAACATTAGAGTTGAATATGTAAGGCAAAAAGAACAAGTGGTAGACATCTTTACAAACCACTTCCATGTGAATCCCTTGAATATCTTCGCTTGAGACTCAGAGTAATTTATACTCCAAAATGAATCCCTTTGAATACTTATCTTATATGTCTTAGGATTTACATGAGGAACTCCACCAAAGAGGAAAATTCAAAATGTGAGATCAGCCAGAAGGTTCATTAGGGGATTATCCCAAGGACAATCTTTTCACCTAGGGGAGTATCCCGGATGGAAATATACCCGGCATTGATGACAAAGGGGGAGTGATTTATCAACAAATGCAGCACAAAGGCATGGTTCCGTGGGGAGTGATGGCTGGGGAGCATGAGTGATAAGGACTCTCGCATTGCATGACATGAATTCAAGATCGGTGATCAAGCACTATTTCCATAAATGCTAATGGGGGATATTGTTGTTTAATTGGGCTGTTTTTTAATTTATTTCAACCCTTGAATGTTTGTTTAATTATGGTAGCACAAAGGTTTGGCAATTTGGACTTGATTTCATCGATGGATAATGGTATGCATTTTGGTATATTTTCGTGTAAGCTTATTCTAGATGGATATTACATGTCATGCCATTTATGGTGGTGGCTGTGGAGCATCGCCATTAACTCCTCACTAATGAAGTTATGGCCATGTGAAGTTGGAGAACCCTCAAGGAGTCATCTAGAAGCCCCAAAAGGTGAAAATAGTCAAAGTAGTTTTGCAAAAGAAATTATTTAAATAATAGTTAATGGAGAACACCCTCAAATAAGTAAAGTGCGATGCTACATGAAAGTATAAATAAGGAAAGGTTCTCTCTCATTTAATCACACTTGAACCATTGAATATCATTGAATATCCATTGTGTGTGAAAGGTTATTTGGGCAGGTATTATTGATAGAGAAAAGTGTGGCAGAAAAGGTGTGGAAGAAAAAGTGTGGCTGAAAATTTGTGGTAGGAAAAGTGCGGCAATAAAATCGCTGCAGGAAAAGTGCGGCAGTAAAATCGTGGCAGAAAAATCATGAGAGTAAAAGTGCGGCAAAAAAATCACCGCAACAACATGGTTGGGGTCTATTTATGAGAGATATGGCACATCTTGTTTGAGTGGGTTTTGTGAGCTAGGGTTTATCTCTTGAGATGGTATTGAATGTTCATTATTGTTGCATATATAATTACATTTGTATAGGGACAGCTTGGTACTTTGTTGCTAGTATTCACTATATGGTTATTGGTCCTTTGGTTGTGATGTGTTGCTAAAGTTGTTTCTTTAGATTGAGGCTACATACCGGAGAGGTTGTGGCACATGGTTTGATGTAAAGGTTTATGGTATCTGGTTTATGGATAGAGTGATGAATTAATTTATGGTTACATTGGTGTATGTCTCTTTGGTATATTGAGGTACATGTTGGTACATATTTGAGAAGGCATTTGATGAGTTGGTACATACATGAGGTGTGTATAGCTGATGATGTTGGTACACATTTATGAGTCATAGTTGATTTGCAATTATGCATGGTTGATGCACTGCCACTTTTGGTTTGTGGTTATCAAAATGTGTTGTTTGGTGCGTGCTGGATGGGTACAAGTTGTTACAGTGGTATTGGCATGCTGGGTCAGCCATAGCTCTGACAGCTGGCAAGGGTTGATTCATTGATAAAGTGCATTTTCACGTTGTCTACATTTTCATTTATATTTTGTGGGCGCTTGGATGGGGCGAGGATAGGTGATTGTATACACCTTGCGGTTGTAGTCAAAAAACATAGGGCTGTAGCTGTGAGAATTGGGGAGTTGAGCTTCCCTCAAGTTGTAGCCCGAGAATTGGGAGTTGGAGCTTCCCCGTGCCAGCCGAGAATTGGGAGTTGAGCTCCCTGTGTTGTGAACTTTAGAATTGGGAGTCGAGCTCCCCAAAGTTGTAGCCTGCTAAGAAAAATAGGCTGGATCCTCCTTCCAAATAAACAAAGGAAGTTGGTGTTTCCAATGAATGTAACTTTTAAATACATCAAATAAAAAAAAATCATTCTATGGTTTTCTCTCTCCCACTTTGGGTTTCCACGTAGAAACATTGGTGTACCCCTCATGTATGGATTTATCATTTGCTATTTATTTACTCCTCGCAAATATTACCCATAATGCTACATTGATATAATTCCGCCACATTTTGTGGTTGAAAAGGATTGTATTTATCTATTATTGATTCACCCCACCTTAATCCAACAAAAACCTCCTTAAACACAAAAAAACATCCAAATACAATATGATCTCCAAGTGAAAAGGTCTCCTTGGTATATATCAGATAGTAGGGGGTAGCTAAATTACAACTAATGGACCCAATATGAAATAAATAAAATAACAATACTAATGTAATATGCCCCAAGAAAGGGGTAATGTGCCACTATTTAGGGATTAACATTACGCATTCTCTTGCCTTGACATGCCATTCCTTTCAATCGGAATTCCTTCCTTACCTTGACATGGCATGCTTTGAAAATCCATGCATTTCCTTTCCTTTGACAAGCCATGATACGACTTGGCTTGACAATCCACACCTCCTTGACATGTCTCTTTCCCCTTCCCTGATGCCATGCATCGGCCATGCCTCACTATATCCTGTCTTTGTAAATGCCTTTGCCTTGCCATGCATCTCCATTTCCCTTTCTTTCCATAATTCTTGCCTTGATATTCCATGCCTTGCCTTGACACATTCCTTTTTACCTTGCCTAGCCTTGTCATGCCTTGTCTCTAAAATTGCATGCCTTGCCTTGACATGCCTTTCCTTAACATGCTATGCCTTTAATCGCATAAGTGCTGTCTTGACATGTCATGCCTTGTATTGACATGTTATGCCTAGCTCTGTCTTTCCCTTGAAAATCCATGCCTTGCCTTGTCTTGCATTTCCTTGTCATGCCTCTCCTTGCATTCCATTGACTTGTCTTTCATTTCCTTGACATGCTTTGCCTTTCCTTAACATAGAAATAAATTTGTTTAGATCCATCGCTTCCAAGGAAAAACAAATAAAATAATGATAGTCTCCTAACCAACTCTGATGAAAAGTCAAATAATAATAAATAATAAGTTGGTTAGCCATGCATATACTCTAAGGGGGTTAAGCATGTCAATAATATCCAATGTCCCATCTAAATGCATTAATATATGTGCAAATGATGCCTCCAAGAGTGGGATGCCTCCTCCTTCAATTGGATTACCAAGCACAACCTGATAAAATGGAATCTGTGACCTTCAAGGTGAAACAACCATAAAACAATGTGCAAAAGATCCTCCATAAATGGAACTCCCTCCTTATCAAATGTTTGAATAAGTAAATGGTCCAAAATTCCTACTATAATATTTTAAGATGAATTCTCCACAAAATATAACAAGTAATCTTCCACATGTGCTAACTATATACCAAAAACATATGGCACCAAGCCTAAGGTTGTCTCCTCGATATTCTCAACAAAATCATGGGAATGTATGTCAACGGTGTTACAACCACTTTCTTATATTAAGGAGTCCATAAAAAAAATACTAACTTGTAGATCTGTCAAAGGAGAAGTCAATCCACTCATGTGATAATAAGTCATCCTCCAACTAGATCCATGAAGCAAGGGTCATCCCCTTGAAAACTGCAATGTAAAGTTCAAAGTATGCCAACATATTCTCAAATAGCTCAATGATTTATCCTCCAATATGAAACCAACTATTCAGCTCATAGATCCATGAAGTGGGGATTTCATCCTTGTGCCAACTTATTAAATTAATTCTATCAAGGAAGGGGACAACCTTATTCCTCAAGCCATAGGATATGCCTTAATATAAGTGCCAAAAGAGAAATACCAAGGAACTTTCAAATAAGGATGGAAGTAGGATATGTCAAGGATAGATACTTATGCCAATAATACCCAAATGCACTAGGGAGGTCCCTCTATTACCCCTTGGAAAAAACCTCTTGAAATGTAATTTTATCAGGACAAAATGAATGGTTAAGGAACACATTTGTCTCTATTATACTCACCTAGTATTCAAGCTCTTCCAACAACATGATATAATCTAAATTTGTACTGCTCCCAATGTTGAATTTCAATTTGAAAACAAAGTGATTTGTTATTTCCTCAAAGATCACTGCTATAGGTATATAGGTTGGTCAAAAAGTCATCTTATAATGTTAGAATCATAGTGCTAATTATCCCTGAGGTATGCGCTCTATACAATCTTTTCAAATCATACAATCTTTTCAAATCTACCTCAAGTAGGATCCTTACTACTCGGATCTTGTTGCTGAAAACACATTATGGAGAAGGGTTGAATGATTCCACAACGACCCTCCTCAAAAAACAATGACTACAACCATCTTGATTTATTGAGATTTATAGGGTGAATTTTCTTTTTGATTTATTAGTGACATTATTTACATCCATATTGAGGATCCTTTGCAGTCATCCAACCCAAAACATAATAATGATCATAATAGAAATAACAAACATAGTGCTTAAGCCTTATCATGCTTCAAATGTTGATTGGAGATGCCAATGTATTGGCTATAAATAAGACACAAGAACAACAAACATATAAGAGTTTCAAATGTTGGATGGAATAGACCATCCGCTATAGGTGGTCAAGGTGCCTCAACTACATTTTTATGCTCCACGTGGGCATACCACTAATGAACTCTTTCCCTTTTTTGACCTTCCATTTATACTTATATCTCAATGTAGGTTATGGCCAACCTTACAATTCATTTTTTAAATGCATTTCTTGATTTAAATTATGGTTCCGTTTTAATACCATGTCTGACCTCATGATATTTCCATAATTTCTACTAAGAGCATCTTCACTGCTAGGTATGTTCTTGTAGATTTCACTTCCTGCTCTGATGAGAAAATAAGCTACAAATATTGTCCACCAATCTCTTCTTATGGAGAGGACCTAATCAATGTGAGGTAGTGAATTCATGCGCCATGATAACCAATCCAAAGTAAATGGATATTCAATCAATATCACAACACTCCATTGTAACACTAATAAGGAATTTTTCATGGCAATAGTTCTCAAAACCTCCAAATTTGCTGGTAATAGATCCCAAAATAAGTTGTTGTATGTACTTGTAACTTCATTCTTATGTATATATGAAATGTACTTTGTAGTCCAAATTTTGTATACTTGCACATATGATTTATAACTTATGTTCTTATGGTGATTGAGTAGTTTTTGGTGGTGGTTATAACATAATAGTGAGCATATTTTGTCGAGTGATTTGAGAAGTAAATCGAAGTTAAGAGGGAAACTTTGGGGATGTAAGAAATCTATTTTTTTTATGATGTTTCCTTATATATTTGGTTGGACATAAGTGAAATATATGTGAAGGGTTACTTTGTCCTACATGATGGCTGCAAGAAACATAAACATGATGGTTGCAAGATGTCTAAACTAGAGGGATATATAAAATTTCCATTCCAATAGCTCCAATAGTTAGCTCAATTGGTATATGCTCTTGTGAAAAAGTTAATGAAGGTCTCAGGATCATATCCCATTCAATCCCTTGGGCTTACCAACATGTATTTTTAGCTGTAGGTTACTATCATACTCCATGTGGAAAACCAAGAAAGAGGGAGGAATCCACGGGGGGCTTGCAAGGTACTAGTATCCTCACTTGAAATGCTTAATACATGGGCATGCAAGGGAATATAATTCCCCAGGAAAAACAATTTCCATTCCACTGAACATTATTAGTGCATATGTCAAAAAGTATTATTTCAAACCGTGCCCGTAGTATCCATGAACGAAACAAAACCATAAAAATAAGATGGAAAACATGCGAAATTGGATAGAATAACGTGTGATCCAAAAAACACACTAGAAAAGAGCTCAATGCAAAGAAGAAATGTGGCATAAAAATAAAAGTGCTGGAATTTGAGACATTTCTTTGAGCTGATATTTTTTGAAACACAAAAAGTGGAGGTGGGGGGATTAATTCCACCTAAACAATGTTTGTGACCAAGAGTGCATCCAAGGAAGAAAACTTGAACAAGGTCCTATATTCAATTGGTTTACCAAGCACAACCTCATAAAATGGCATGCGTGACCTTCAAGTTGTAACAACCATAAAACAATGTGAAAAAGATCCTCCATAAATGGGACTCTCTCTTTATCCAATGATTGAATAAGTAAATGGTCCAACATTTCTACTATAATCCTTTTAGATGAATTCTCCACAAAATATAGAAAGAAATATTCCACGTATTCTAACCATATACCAAACAAATATGGCACCAAGCCTAAGATTGTCTCCTCCATATGCTCAACAAACTCATGGTAATGTATTTTAAAGGTGTTACAACCACTTCCTTGTTTCAAGGAGTCCATAAATCAAATACTAATTTGTAGATCTGTCAAAGGAGGATTCAATCCACTCATGTGATAATAAGTCATCCTCCAACTAGATCCATGAAGCAAGGGTCAACCCCTTGAAAACTACAATGTAAAGTTCAAAGTATTCCAACATATTTTCAAATAGCTCAATGGTTTTTCCTCCAATATGCAACCAACCTATCAGCTCATAGATCCATGAAGCGGGGAGTTCATCCTTGTGCCAACTTATTCAGTTAAGTCTTATGGTTATTGAGTAGATTTTAGTGGTGTTTATAACATAATAGTGAGCATAGTTTGTCGAGTGATTTGAGAAGAAAATCAAAGATAAGATGGAAACTTTGTGGATGTAACAAATATGTGTATTTTCTGATGTTGCCTTATATATTTCGTTGGATAGAACTAAACTATATGTGAAGGGTTATCTTGTCCTACATTATGGATGCAAGATGTCTAAACTAGAGGGATGCAACATGCCTTATGATTTTTCCTTATATATCAAATTGCTTTCTCCTTTATTTTTACCAATATATATTGTGTTAGCACTAGAAGTCACCCTCATGTTGAATTGAAGGTAAGCCCAATACCTACTCCAATATACAAGAAATGTAAATGAGTTTTATGAGGCCAAAATGAGAACACTCAATGAAAATAACGTTCTAACCTAAATTTGGACTAGTATGCACAAGCAATCGAGGTCTTGGATGAACCTACCAAGAAGTTGGAGTAAATGTGAGTAGGAGGAATAATTTTGTGAGAAAAGTGTAGAGGTCTTTCATGAACATCATGCCTTACAATAGCCTCAGGAATAAAAACTTAAAAACAAGATCCTTTTGGATTCAAAATTTGTTGAACCGGAAGAAATCATAAAAATTATAATCAAACATTCATCATATAATACAATCACAACAATCCATGTGAATCATTCAATCATGAACTCCTTCAGATAGAAGAAAATAAGATGGAGTAAGAAAGATGAATTAGATTAATCAAGAATTCTCAACTCATTACAACTATAGAGAAACCGCTGTTCTTCATCAAAATATTACAATAGAAGGGAGCCTAGCTCAACCATTCACCTCAAAAAAAAAATACTAAAACCGCCTATATATACTCTCTAATTTCTACAACCACCGTGAGTGTGATTGGACCCTTAGCTGTATCTAAAGTTTTCATTCATCGTCATTATACTCATGTGCCTCTTACATCGTATTAATGCAGCTACCAATTATGTGGATTTACGTAAAAATATGTCCATAAGGGGAAGCTTCGGATTGACAGCCTACCTTTATGTTCGCTTCCGTGATGTTTTCCATCAGTATGGTTCTCACCACCCCATCCTCATTAACTAATTTCATCGGGATTAGGGTGAGGCTCGACACCCATGAATGTTTCAGGCAATGCCCACGACCTCTTCGAGTCAATCCGTGCCTCTCGAGGCCCGGGTAAGTCTTCTATGGAAAATATGGGTGCTATAGGCGGCAGGATGATAGCGCATGTGGAGGGGTGATATGGAGCAAGGTGCTTGGAAGGAACTCATTTGGCACGACGAGTAAACAATGACCATGTGGAAGGATGTTGTTGGTGGCCGGACATAGAATGCATGAGGTGACATGGCAACGCCCTGGGAGATGAGTCACATTGGGATGATGACGGAAGGTGCATAGGTGATGTAAAGGGGGGAGAGGTGTGGTGTCACTTAGGGCTCGGTGGAGGTGATGGCGCTGACCGACAAGATCGGCATTAACACCTAAGAGTCTTTCTTGACCGTGAATGGGAATGAGCTTGGTAACTCAAATGTTTAATAATGTATGGGAAATGGAATCAAGTCAAATGACTAATAAGACCTCATTCACTCAACACATGCATAAACTCAACCGAATAAACAAGGCTTCTAACTATCACAGTTCAGAGGGTTTGCAATATAGCTGAAAAGATGAAGAATTCTCACTATCTTGGCAGATTCATACATAAAACAATTATATATGAATGGCTAGTCATAACAAGGAAAATATACTTGCAATTCTAATTATCATTAAAGAGATAGGATGACAACTATCTAGTATTAGATAAATAGAATGTCCTGAATGAAACATCCAAGTGGCCAAGAACATAAAGGAAAATGTAGATCTAAACATGTAATTGCAAAAGAGCTTGCATTAATTTGACAAGAACATGAGAAGCTTGAGTACAAAGTGGCTAAGAGTCCCTAAAGTTGAATCATAGTCCTCAAACCAAGTATTCTTTCCCCTAGTTCCTATTCTACCTCAGCTTTATAGCTTCTTTATTAAATGCATTATCTAGATCCTTGAAAGATGGATCTGATTTACTAAAAATAGAAACTCAAACTATATTTTCAAGAAATAAGGAAAAATCCTCAAAATGAGGTCAATCCCACATATGATGGCCTTCAGAGGTAGTAGAGTCCTGATGCAGTGTAGATTAGCCTCCCAAGGTTGTTTGATGACTCTTCAAAAAGATAGAATTCGAATTTGTTGAGTTGAGCAAAAACCCTATATTTTGCCTTTGAAAAATGTACCAAACCTGATTAAAACACCTCTTCTTTGACTTATCCATCAAAGTAACCATTAGATCTAACTTGATAATTCACCACCTAACCTATTCCAATAGGTTTCATCTCATTTTGATTCAAAATCCCTGATCCGGGTGAAATTTCAAGTATTTCTCAAGCCATTACAAGCCATGGTTGAGGGTCAAATTTAAGCCTTTTAACCACCGAAGCTCAGAGTTTCTAAAAACATTCATGGAAAATAGATTTGCTTGAGAATCGCAACCTCTTGGATTTTCTTCGATTTAGATGACAAATGCTCCATAATCAACAATTAAACTCTAATTTCACTTGGCAACCCTTAAAAATCATGGATTATGATCTTTGATTGTGAGTTGGCATGAGGAAATCACATGATCGTGATAAAAAATAATGATTTCCGGATCAAATTGATTATTAATAAATCCAACTACAATTCGAATTTGAAACAGAAATCAAATGAAATCATCATGATTATTTGTCTTTGTGGCTGAAAATAATGAAGACCCATGTGGAAAATCAATTTTTTTATCCCAAATCATATATGAATTTATGTGCCTCACCAAGCTTTGATGAAGAATTAACAGATGGAGATTCGGAGGACAATCTAGAATCAAAACTTCTGGAACTTCTTCTACAAGCTTGACATTCAAATATAATTTACCTTGAATAGTTAAACCTTCACAGGAATTTGTTCCATGTGAAGAACTCTCCATTTGATAAAATGTTTGTCAAGAATCATGCTAATAACTCCTTTTATAACTAATTGTATAGCTTTATCACTTGATTCACCAAGAGGAAAGCAGCTTGAACTATTAAGGAGAAATACATAAGCACAATAAACAAAAGCCTGGGCAATCTGTAAAAAACACTAATCTTGCGGGGAACTTTTGACCGCCTTCCCAAGCTCTAAATCCAGTTCTGATTGCACCATTGGAACGATTATGATCTGTATATGTCAATCAACCATTTGAACGTGCGAAACATACATTCAAAGGCTGAGAAAAACGATTTTTCAGAGGTAGTTTCATTGAAATTTATACTTTCTAAGGTTAATGAGCGCGCACAGGCTCGCCTAAACCATTGTAAACATAAACTTTTCCAAAAATCAAAATTGACAAATTTTGATTACTTGCATGAATGCAAATGACCCCACGACTTCTTAGACTGTAGTTTGACTCGAAATAAGGCTTGAGAACTCAGCTTTGGCTTGGGTCTTTATATATCACAGTGCACTTTGACTTTGTATTGAACACACTTGATATGCAGACCTGGAACTTAGCATATATGAACATTTGTATTTCTTTGTCCATATGAGATATAAACATTAAAAAAAATGTTCATTTTGTTTTATAACTCTACATAGACTAAAGAAAATGAATGGCGATTATTTATATCATGTATTTCAGGTCCAGAGGCATAGAAACAAAGGATTTGTGAGAAGAGTAATCAAATAGGAGCTTAATGAGCACTATGAAGGTTAAGATATTGGCCAAGAGTCTAAAGAAGATGATAAATGAAATAAAGAGTGATAGAAATTCTCATCAAAATACCAGCGATTTGATCACTTCAACATCCGGGTCTAACCTGGGATGGAGACCTCCTCCACAGGAGGTTTCCAAGAACTCAAGAGTTCCAGCCTTTTTGTTGTTCTATGAGTCATTAAGCCTTCAGTTAATCGATCCCTTGTATACCAGAGTTTGCATGCACCACCGCCATTCATGAACTTAAGAACTGAAGATCTGCCACTGTGACATGCAGCTTATTTCGCCTACTCCTACACTAACCAAATCCATACCTCTTGGTTAAGTAAATGATGACTTCCATAATAACCATCCAAGTAAATTCAAAACTGAAGAAACCTTGTCTATATCACTGCTCCACAACTAATGTTTGAAATGTAAGAATAAAACTCATTCATGAAAACTACTTACCCACAAACAACGCATAGCTAAGGAAATCAAATCTTCGTGATCCTTTGAAAATATAATGGCCCATGAAAGCCGCCACTAGATCCTTAAAGGGGAAGATAAGTAACATGTTTCCCTCAAAAAACAAATTGCACATCTAAGGGCAACCTCCCCGCCGCCCATGCATTCTTCCTTTGCTAGAAAAACTCACCTTCGTGTTCCCTTGATTTCAGATTTTGATCATCAATCATCACAACTTTCTCTTCAAAGTTCTCGAAGATGATGATAAACAATGTTAAAATCATATGAATTAATATCAGCTAAGAATATATAATTTCCTATGCAATCAATGGTTCCCATAGGTTCAACTTGGTTTGCAAATTGATCATAAAATTATGACTCATACCCCTACCCTAGAATATTATGCTAATGTTGATCAATCGTGATCCGGACCGGAATAAGCTCTCGTATGTTTCCTCGTTGTTCTAAATCTACTTTACACTTCCACAATTCTCCTCGCCAAAATATGAAACATACTGACATTGTTTTTTCTCATGTGCAAACAGATTATCAAAGTCAACCCGCTGTCGGAACCTCCTAGAAGCACGGATATTCTACTCCACCTCTTGAGCGTCTTCAAACAATTTCCCTAATGATGAAGATTTTCTTCTAGCAAGAGAAGGACAAGTTCATTATGTTGATCCATAAGATAGTATACCATGGAAGCAATCTCAGTAGGCTAAATCTCCAATGGGATGTCATAATATGTCCTATGGAACCTTTTGTTTAAAACAACAAAGATTCTTCCTTCTCTCTCATCAAAGTACAAAAATCGTTAAGGTAATGATCAAGACATTTATTCTCACCCCAATGTTTGAAAAACATAATAGAAATCAGTCCATGAACCGATTGAACCAAGTTCCAAAAGTCTAAACCATAAAGCAACCTCTCTAGTTAGAGATTTAGAAATAATCTCATAACAATATCTCATGAACAATTTTGACTATCAATAAAATTTCAAAAGCCTCCAAATGTTTTTCAACTGAAACATGACTCCGTAAAATGAGGAAGGTACCCAACAAAATATGGATGATATGGATGAAGCATGGTCGGTAGCTTGAGAGGTTTAAACACCCTTTATCTAATCTTAGAATGAAATTTTGAGGGCTGAAAACAAGGTTTAACGAGATGATGACAAGGTTCAAGAGAAATAGGTGAAAGTAATGAAATTTGAGATGATTTAGATTCAAATTCATCATTCTCATGGTTACAAGGCTGACCAGTTTCAAGAGAGATTTGTATGCAAAGCTCATCTTTATGGACAGGCCGAGGGAAAGAAATAGGATCAACATCAACAACATAAGGAGGTTGCAAGCTTCCTCTTCTAAATATGGACTTATAAAAAGATGGCTGATAATCTTCTGAGTATATCAAAACAAAGGATAATTATTTTAACATGTGGAAGGAAAGTATAAAGGGAGCCGGAGCAAAGAATAACAATAGTTCGTACAATAAATTGATGAAATGGTACCTAGATTTTGAATTTAGCCTTTTCATCTTCTATCAGTTGGATCCTCCCCAGTGAGTCTTGAACGTGGAGTCGCCAGGCAAAAGATTACATTCGATTCTAATGTCTATCTCTTTTTTTCCATCAATAAACAGATCTATGTCGTTCTCCAAGGGAAACTCTTCTTTCACTTTCTCAGATTTTAAGAACGAGCTAATTTGTTATCACCCAAGAGTCTCTTTCCCCTGATTGTAAATGGAATGAGCTTGGTAAATTAAATGTTTAATAATGTATGGGAAATGGAATCAAGTCAAATTACTAAATAAGACCTCATTCACTCAAGACATGCATAAACTCAACCAAATAAACAAGGCTTCTAACTATCATTGTTCGGAGGGTTTGCAATATAGGTGAAAAGATGAAGAATTCTCACTATGTTGGTAGATTCATACATAAAACACTTATATATGAATGGCTAGTCATAACAAGGATACTATGCTTGCAATTCTAATTATCAATACAGATATAGGATGACAACTATTTGGTATTAGGTAAATAGAATAAATGTGAATGAAACATCCAAGTACAAGTATAGAACAGAAGGAAAATGTAGATCCGAATACGTAATTGCAAAAGAGCTTGTACTAATTTGACAAGAACATGAGAAGATTGAGGCTGTAAAGTGTATAAGAGTCCCCAAAGTTGAACCACATTCCTCGCACTCATATTTCCCCAGTTCCTATTCTACCTTCAAATTTATAGCTCTTTACAATGCATTATCTAGATCTTGAAAGAATGGATCTGATTTACTAAAAACATAAAGTCAAACTATATTTTCAAGAAATAAGGAAAGATCCCCGTGAGGTTAATCCCACATATGATGGTCTTCATAGGTAGTAGATTCCTGATGCAGTGTAGATTAGCCTCCCAACCGTTTAATGGACTCTTCCAAAAGATAGAATTTGAATTTGCTTAGTTGAGCAAAAACCCTATATTTTGCCTTTGAAAATGTACCAAACTTGATTAAAACACATCTTCTTTGACTTATCCATCAAAGTAACCATTGAATCTGACTTGATAATTCAACAAACGTCCATTCGAAGAGGTTTCCATTCATTCCCCGATTCAAAATTCCCTCGATCCGGGCTTAAATTTCAAGTATTCTCATTACGTTTCTGGTTAAGAGGGTCAAATTTAAGCTTTTTAACCACCGAAAGCCCGAGTTTTCAAAAACGGATCTGCGGAAAATAGATTTTCTTGAGAATCGAAACCGCTTGGATTTTCTTCGATTTAGATGACAAATGGCTCCATAATCAGCAATTAAACTTGAATTTCACTTGGCAACCCTTAAAAATCATGGTATTATGATATTTTGAGTGTGAGTTGGCATGAGGAAATCATGGGATCGTGATAAAAACAATGATTTTCGGATCAAATTGATTATTAATAAATCCAACTACAATTCGAATTTGAAACAGAAATAAAATGAAATCACCATGATTATTTGTCTTCGTGGCTGAAAAGACCCATGTGGAAAATCAATTTTGTATCCCAAATCATATATGAATTTATGTGCCTCACCAAGCTTTGATAAAGAATTGACAGATGGAGATTCGGAGGACAATCTAGAATCAAAACTTTTGGAACTTCTTCTACAGGCTTGACATTCAAATATAATTTACCTTGAATAGTTAAACCTTCACAAGAATTTGTTCCATGTGAAGAACTCTCCATTTGATGAAATGTTTGTCAAGAATCGCGCTACTAACTCCTTGTATAACTAACTATATATCCTGATCACTTGATTCCCCAAGAGGAAATCAGCTTGAACCGTTAAGATCTAAATACATAAGCACAACAACACCTGGCACTGTAAAAAACACTGATCTCATGGGACCTTTTACTGCCTTCCCAAGATCTAAATCTAGTTCTTATTGCACCATTGGAAGCCATTGTGATCTCAGATGTCAATCGCACCATTTGAACGTGCGAAATGGACATTCCAAGGTTGAGAAAAACGATTTTTCCCAGAGGAAGTTTTTAATGGAAATTCTATACTCTCGGTGGTTAATGAGCACACACAGTTCTTAAACCACTGAAAACATAAACTTTTCCAAAAAATCAAAATTGACAAATTTCGATTACTTGCATGAATGCAAATGACCCCAGAGCTCTTAGACTGTAGTTTGACTTGGAAATAAGGCTTGAGAATCCTATTTCTTGGCTTCTGGTCTTGTCAATCGCACTTTGACTTTGTATTGAATGCACTTGATGTGCAGACTTGGAACTTGGCATATATGAACATTTGTATTTATTTTAAACCTTTTTTTAATATGTATTTATGAAAAAAAAAAAATAAAACATTTTTTGTTTTATAACTTCTATAACATAGACTAAATAAAATGAATGACATTATTTTATACTGGCTTCAGGTCTGTAGGCATAGAAACAAAGGATTTGTGAGAAGAGTAATCAAATAGGAGCTTAATTAGCACTATGAAGGTTAAGATACTGGCCAGGAGTCCCAAGAAGATGATAAAATAAAGATATAGAAATGGTCATTAAAATAATGGCAAGGCATTTGATCGCTAACAATACAAAGGACAATGGATGAATGATGGCCAGGTGGAGGGTCTACGAAGGCTCAAAAGAGGCTACGGAGGTGATGTGCATGTAAGGGGAAGGATTGGCTGAGGCGGTGGGGAATGAATGATGATAATAGTGGAGGTGACACATTGTATCGAAAACTTAATAGGTGGAAAGAGGCTAGAGGTGGTATGCGAAAACAGAACTATGATAGGGCAAGAGGGAGATGAGTGGAGGACAAGTGTGAGCGGGAGAGAGGCAGGATTGAAAAGGAAGATGTGACAGATAGAGGAGGGAGGTTGAGTGGGAGATAGGTGTTAGCTAGAGGGTAGGCGATAAGGGAGAGCCGCTGCATCATCATCCAGGGTCTGGAGAGGGTGGTAAGAAATTTAGTGCTGGAGGGTTTGCCGAGTTAAGGGGAGGGTGACACGTTAGTGGGGGACCTGCGCCCGCAAACCACTAACTCAAAACCCTCTTGGTTAAAGGAATAAGGTCAAGGGGGGTCCGATATTAGCTGTGGGCTGTAGATCTGCGGGACCCTTCAATTGCTAAGATCGACGCGTCTAATAGCTAACACGCCAATCCATCGTCCATCCAGATAACCCGCACGTTCACCCATCTCGCCGTCCACCCCTCCGTTCGCCTCGGTCCATCCAAAGACTTAGGATAAAATGCATTTGGTGGGTTTGTTAGCCCCATTTTTTCACTTTTTTTCACCTAGGGCTCAAATCCTAAGGGAAAACACCCCCCATACAAAAATATGTGCTAACATTAGGCTCCATGGGGGATAGAGTCCTCCCTGCGAGGCTTTAAGATCTTTAGTAGTTCTAGTCACCTTCTGTGGGCTATGGAGTCATGCTCAAAAAGCGTCCTATTGAGGATTACAGGATGATAATTACTCTAAAGAAAAGAAAATACATGGGATCCAGAGGATCTTACTTATATACAATCCTAGGCTACTAATTTTTTACATAGTTCTAGGTGAAATCAAACTTCCACCATAGCCATTCAAGTGGATTTTTAACTGGAAGACCATTTACTCTGTCAGTGACTGATAACAGATAATGAAACTATGAAAGAAGAATGATTACATCCTTCATCTTTCCTCCAGATGGAAATGGTGCGATAAGACTTGGAGGCTTCAAATCATGGAGGAAAAGAAACTCCATATATTCCCCTATAGGCTCATATAATGAGTGACAAAATCCATTGGGCTGGTGGCAGAAAACATGCTTTGTCCTACAGTTGTTCACATGTGGCTGAATGTCTCTGGAAATCCATTGGCTGGTGGCAGAAAACATGCTCTATCCCATAGTTCTTCACATGTGGTCAATGTCTCCTCTGCAAGCATAGGGTGAGCATCCCATGGATGCAGTTGACTCCATCCTGTGTGATGGCTGATCACTCACAGGCTCATGGAAGGATATAAACTACTCATTTGTATCTCCTCTTCTTCTTCATGGATTCCCCAAGGACCAGATTCATAATAGTCATACACAAGAACCATGAAAGCTCATTTGCATTTGCAGCCCAAGTGATGGTCGGGACATTTGACAATGTTTTCCTTAATGTATAAAGGGTGCTACTAGGCTTGGCATGCTCTTGTAAATCCCTTCATATCCATCTCAAAACTGTCTATAGCTGCCATACATAGGTTATTTCTCCTCGAATAATTAAAATATGATGCAGGGATTTGTTTCTCTTCATTTGAATACATGACTATTTCTTCATTTAAATCTAATACAATAGGTGCATCAGCGGAAGAATATGTTTCCATGGCTATGAAATCCCTCAACCTCACCATCATGAGTAGGGTTACCAAGAAAATATTCTCCTAGGACTGGAAAATCCTATCCGCTTTCTTTGAAAGAGCAACAAAAACGATCTGCCTTCAAGTTATCTATCCTTGCAGAAAGTGACCTCGACAGCCACACCAACTCAGCTAGGGAATATTCTTCCTCCTCACAACCTCCCTCCTCACAACATTCATAGCTTTCATCCTCACAACTTTCATAGCTTTCATCCTCATAGATTTCATTCTCACAACTTTCATTCTCACAAATTTCATTTGAAACAGTCATACCTTGAATATAGTCTTTATATTATTCACAACAATTATGACAAATTAACTTAGAAGAATAAACTGGATGTGCCTATTGAAAGTTGCATGAAATTCTCCTAGGGAGGAGATACAATAGGGTAAGGAGGATACCATCTACTTGAAAGCATCCCCTGCTAATGATAACATGAACATATTTAGTAATACATCCTCATTATGCATCTCCCACTGATGCACTCCAGTTCATGTGAAACTCATGAGATGCTCTGCATGGTTGTCCCTCTTTACACCTACCAAATATGGAAAAAATAACCCCATTTCCATCTATAGTAGGAAATAAATATCTGAAACCTGTGGAACAATAGAGGCAAACTGAAGGACTGCTTCCTTTGATCCAACATTTGGTCCATTTGAACCAAAGGAGTCAGCCTAACTGATTCTTTTAATCATGAGTCGCTTAGTGAATGATATGCAAGGTGAGTGTGTCCTGATCTTGTTCACCATCAAAGACCGATTTGGATCATTGTGTTCTCTTTAGGGGGCTTCTGTGTGTAGATGGCAAGCTACACTAAAATAAAGGAGTTGAGACAATGGAACTTGAAAGCACAATCTTCAATGGTTCTGATATCCTGATGCACCTTCACAATCATAAGTTTTGTTGTTGTTCTCATCCTAGGAAAGGGTCTTCAATTGTTCCTTTGAAGAGGCTGTACTGTTAGCACTAGAAGTCACCTCTCTATTGCAGCAGAGGTGTCTGGATTACCCATCAATTTGTATAGTAAATGTAAATGAGTTTTCAGAGGCCAAATGGAGAAGACTCAATAGAAATAATGTTCTAACCTGCAACTGGACCTGTATGCAAGCAATTCTGAGGTCTTGTTGATGGGAACATTGACTGGCCCATCAACTAGGAAGAGCTAGTCCACCTGTCATTGCTCCAAATAACCTGCCGCTTGGTGTAACTCTTCTATCGGGTTTAATAAGCATATTAGCCAATCTAAGAACTTAAAAAGAAACGTAATAAAAGAGAGGAAATCACTAACTAATTATTAAACACTATATATATATATATATATGTACACATGCTCAATGTAACTATAGTAGTTGTATTTACACAGAAGATATACAAGTCTCATCATTTTTCCATTGATTTTATAAGCCGTAAGTTTTAATCAAACTTCATTTAAAATCGATGTGAAATGATTGTTTCTGTAGAGGAAGCAAGATGAAGAAGCAATACAAAAATATGTATTGTTTTTCTTTATAAATTTAAAGAATCTTTAAAAAAGTTAATGAAACATGAAATGTGGATAGTCAATGCTGAACCATACATTCTAGTTTCAATGATATGTAAAATGATGAAAAAATACAATGAAGCTATCTTGTCAGTGAATTAGTGAGGTGTATCCAAGCATATGAATGAGTGGTGAACATCCAACTTTCATGTCCAAGAGAGAAATCTACAAAGAACCTTGTGACTATTCTAAATAAACTTCCGCACATGTATTGGAAGCCTAGGTTTGAATGATGTAAGGGTCCAAAAAAAAAAACATAAACCCTGCGGATCCTTAGCAATTATAGATGATTACAACAAGATAAATCTGAAGCAATCCATTCATTTTATCATTCAATTTAAAACTCAAAGATAACCCTACTATTTTAAATCAAGATAGAATCACAATACTTGAGATTTTGATTACAAATGATATATGGTATTTATAATATAAACCCTCCTAAGCACATCACATCATTTTAATCTAAAGCAGATATCAGACCTGCAATACGTATCAATATTAAAAAAATGATAAATAACAACATTATAAAACAAAAGGCTAAAGCCAAAATTCATATATGTTGCTCTATTAAGTTTTTGGAATCACTTGGTCAATTCAGAGGTCCTCAAAGAATTGTTTTGGATAGTAGACTTTAAAGATTGGAAAAATTAATACATAAATGATAATACTTAACCATGTATTGATAAAAACACTAAAGTTATTTAAATCAATGCATAATCAATTATTCAAATGAATATGAAGATATTATAAATGAAATAAAACCATTTTACTCACAGAAAAAAAGCCATTAAGCAACCTGAAATTCCATATTCTCTTTGAAAATACTCATCCATTTTCCCAAAAGAATCACCCATCCATTATCATCTATATTTGAAAAGAAATAAAAAAAAGTTTATAAAAAAGCAATAATATACAAAAAGAGAAAGGATTAAACTCTCCTTCCAATTCCTGGATCCTTATGGTCTCTAACTCTTTCTCTTACATATTTATACAATGAATGAAATCAAATTCGTGCATCACTATTAATTTTCACCAACTGAAATTTTCCTCATAAAACTACATCAATATCTCTCAAATCATGAATTTTTTTGGGAAAATATCTAAGAGGAAGGTAAATGGGTCCATTTGGTTCTAGGTTTCCAACCGTTTCTTCAAACTCCTCACGGTTTTAATCGTGAATCACTCAGAAATCGTCTATCTCATAGATGACGTCCTTCCAAATTTCATCCGTTGTTGCTCATAAATTATTTTGCAGCAATCCAAAATTATTTTGGATCAATCATCTTGAACGTATTTTGGGGTAATTGAAACCGCTTTTCATGATCATATCTCAGACAAATATTTGATAATAGAAAACCTCGGAAACAAAAAAAAGAAACCTAAATTAATAAATCTAAAAATTGTGAATAAACAAAATCTTAGAAAAATAAAAATGAATTTAAATCCAATTCATAACTTCTATAAACAAATACTTGTTTATTGGTAATTTGCTTCTTTCAAATATTATCCTATAATTCTAGAATCCTGCTAATGGAGAAGAGAAAATATTAATTTTGGTTTTTACAAAATCAAACAAGTGATAGATAATGATTGATAGTCTGCCTTTACGACCACTCTCCACATAAGCATTCCATTATGGGGTGAGATGAGGTCTAAACTATCACCCCCATCTTCAATAACTACCTTCATAGGGATTAGGGATGAGGGCTCATAATCTATGAATGTTTCAGCAAAGGCTCACAACTCTTTGGAGTCAATACTTGACCACTGTACAATCGCAAGTCTTCTTCTGTGGCCAATATGGGTGCTGCAGGTGGTAGGATGATATCATATGTGGAGGGGTGATGTGGAAAGAGGTGCTTGGCTTGAAATCCTATGGCACGATGAGTAGGAAATGACCATGTGGAAGGATGCAACTGGAGCTGACATATAATTCAGCGAGGTGACATGGCAACGTTCGGGAGATGAGGCATATTGGAATGATGACGTGAAGGTGCATAGGCGATTTAGCAAGGGGAAAGAGGTGTGTTGCTAACGAGGACTCAACAAGTTGATGGCAAGACCAACAAGACAATGGATGAATTATGGCCAGGTGGAGGGGCTACGAATGTTGGAAAGAGGCTACAAAGGTTATGTGGTGAAGGGGAAGGACGTACAGGTAGGGGAATGAATGAAGATAACAATGGAGGTGACATGGAATGGAAGTAACAAGTGGAAAGAGATGATAGGTGGTATGTGAAGGCAGAACAGTGATAGGTCGGAGGGCGATGAGTGGAGGATAGGTGTGAGGGGGTGAGAGGCAGGATTGAAAAGGAATATGGGGAAGGAAGAGGGAAAGGTTGAGTGGGAGATAAGTGTTAGTGAGAGGGAAGCCAGTAAGAGAGAGAGGTTAGCGTCTTAGGTTGGAGGGGGGGGGGAGTGGTGGTAAGAATTTTAGTGTGGGCGAGGGGGTGGGGGGGGGTCCGATATGCATTGTGGGATATCGATCTAAGATCACCTCTCTCGATCGTTAATATCAGCGCACCCAATAGCTACGACGCACCAATCCATCGAGCCATTCAAAGACTTAGGATAAAATGCATTTGGTGGGTTTATTAGCCCCTTTTTTTCGCATTTTTTCACCCAGAGCTCAAATACTAAGGGAAAACAACCCCCCTACAAACATATGTGCTAACAAGTTTCATACATGTTGCATACAATTAACACTTTTCTTTTAAATGCTTCTTCAATTTTAATGTTGAATTTTTCCTTATCAAAATTTTGCTTCAAAACTTTTCTTTCTTTTGAGATATACTTTCTCAAATAGTTTTCATGTGTCCAGACATGAAAAATGTGAGGGTGATTCTTTTTTATCCTAGAGGAAATGCTAAAATAGACTTTAATTAGGGTTTAGGTATTGCTACTAATAATGAGGCCAAAGCATTGGTTATGTTACACGAATTACAATTGTTAAAGAGGCATTGGGTGAAGCATGCTACAATTTTTGGAGGCTCCTATATAATCCTAAGGTTCCTCATCCAACAATATATTCCTCAAAATCCTTGCATAGATTGTTTGGTTATGAGAATTATAGAAATAGCCAAATATTTTGAAACAATCTCTTACCTTCAAGTGTTGCAAGCTCATAATGTGGAGGTCAATCACCTTGCCAATATATGAGTGGAATTGGGAAAGGACATATTCAAATAAAATGGTGGGAATGCCATCATATTCCTCTCCCATGATATTAAATCTCATTAATTTTGTGATGGAAATGACACACAAGTGTCTAGACCTATAGTCTAGAAAGGAAGAGGATTTATGGTATTCATACACCCCCTTATTCCAATGCACCAAGTTGTCAAAATTAATGATTATGAAGAGCATTAAGGATTCATCCATTCTTTTGTGTGATCTTATTATTTTGGTTTTGTGAATTTGGAATGCATATTTCCTCCACCTATTAGCTTCTCTACTATGAAATTCAATTTGAGAGGCCTATGGGATTGAGCTAGGGGAGTGGATTTCTACTATGCATAAGGATCATATTGGATATCGATGGAAATGACATCTATTCAGGGGATTATCCATTACATAGGTCTCAATGGAATGATGCAGGAATGAAATAAGTTTATTGTGTGAATTGGTTGAAGGTAAGTGACATATGAAGATGTTTTATTAGGGTGTTTCAAAGGCCTAGAAGGTAGTGGTCAATTCGACCCTTCAATGGAATCAATGGCATGGAATGTGTGAAAATAAACATTGCATTTGCAAGATGTTTATTTTCTGATGTTTCCTTATATATTTGGTTGGACATAAGTGAAATATATGTTCTTGTATTTTATATTTCAAAATGAACCATTAACCTTGAAAGTGCATAGGAAATAGATCGAAGAAACATCAAGTAAATGAGGTGAAATTTCTAAATTTGCATTAAGAACAGATTGTCAAAATTTCCACAATGCAACCATCATTAATTCAAGGGTGATACAGTATGTTAGAAAATCAATTCCTAGACCTTAAGGAAATAAGTACTTCCCAACTCTTGTCTCGAATAGTTTGGGAATTCAAGATTTGGTTATAGAATCATAGAGGTATTATTTCCTCGTTATCTAATAGGTATTAAGAGTTTAATAGAGTTATTAGAGATTGGAATATATTCAGAATCCATTCATAGTCATCTCTGTAGAGTTTCATATGATTACATGTGGAAAGTAGTTATGAGCACATGGAATGGTGCTTCCTATGTTCTCTCCAATTATAATGTTGATTCTTTTTAGTTATGTGGAAAGGGTCAGATAACATGTTTCTTCTTAGATTAGTGGTGAATGGTTGGGATAAAGGATCATAGGTGAATTTATAAAAGTTGGAAAACTAATTACTTTAATTGTTGTTTCCCTCCTATAGAATGGGACAACATCCAAGGATACCATGGGAATATGTTTACTTCAATTTTTTTTTTTTTCAATTTGATGAA
>SNQJ01S0120550.1:0-21470 GCA_010110895.2 Picea sitchensis | reverse complement strand
TCCCATAAAGCTATTTCCACTTTATTGTATAATTCCTTGATCATATACATAGATTGACCGTTGAATAGATTGTGCTTTCTTCACTTTGGTTGGTTTGTGTTGTCTTGGTCTTGACTGCACGAGAGCATTGGAGTGAAGCGGGAGCAACAAAGACCATAGGAAGCAATAACAAGGTATGTTATTAACTCTTGCCTCCTATTGAATTCAATGGTCAAAATCTAGGGAAAGAGTCATGTTCTGTCTTGCTTTGTTCTAGATCCAGGTGGATCTAGGGAGACCGGTTAGTATCCACACCTACGTATTTATCCAATAACAATTCTCTACTATCTCATTACTCCAATAATATCTTATCTTCACAAACCTTTGGTTCTCTCTCATCCCAATGTTTACCTTTCATATCTTTATGGGTTGTGTGTATGCAGTGGAATCACACTCTGGACCTTCTACTTCTCATTCTCCTTCTGTTTCAGGAACCTGTACATTCTTGGGGTCTTCTTCATCATGTTCTTCCTTAGAGACATTATAATACTCCAATAACATATGGACAACCATCTTAGCTCTGTGCACACTGCATAATGGTACCAGCTCCATTGAACCTTCTACTAAAAATATTTTGGTCTAAATAGCCTACAACATTGCATCTATTGATTAAAATTCATGTTCAAATGTAAATTTGACTTTGAAGATCTGGACCATATTGTCCCATATATTTGTGTCTCTGTGCATTTCCAATTCGAAATACCAATTCTTCGAAATTGTGTCTAGTGTCTATATAAGGCTATGCATCCATTCTGTTTCTAGTACTGAACTACATAAGGTCCTCCACTACTCAGAATGACCTTCTGGATCAGTCTCTCTTGTATACTTTTGTGCAATATTTTCTACCTCAGTACCAAAACTTACTTGCATTAGTCTTCTACACTATGACCAGTCTGTCATTTCTTATTTGTGTGTGGCCCACCATGTAGATGGAGTCTCTTTTAGGAAAACATATAGTTCAAACAACCTTTTTTATTTGGGTACCTACAACTCAAATTCCTTTACAAACAAACTTATATATGTCAATCCATCATACCTAGGTGGATCACATAATTATGTTCCAATCCAACGCAATGATCGGGTCATGTGTGCACATCGTCTAGTTGACACTTCATGCATCCTTTTTTTCCAATGCTCTAGACATTCCTTTGAATATGATGCACACAAACATATACTTCTCGAACTTAGCACACCATATGTAGTAGATTTAACATAATCATCCATCCGCAAAGTCATGTTATCCAAATTGTCAATGTCATTTCCTCTTGCTAGCTCTATATATATGTTTCCTTTTGTTGGGTCCAATGGTGTAGTAAATTTCAAATATCATTTCCCTTTTCTTCATATTAATGATTCCAAGGTTATCAAATTCCCATTCAAGTCCCATAAATGTTGGATATGGTTGAATATATTCCATGATCTTGATAACTTAAAAGTCTACCACACTACACACCCCATCTATGTTCAGAGGTACTCCTGTCAATCAACTAATCAATACTATTTTGTGTTGATTCACGAGCCTTAACTGAATAAGATACCATACTAGGTTAGGTTTTCCCATCATCTCCCATGTCTGATTAGGTAAACAATTCACATCATAACCCAAGTCCAAGATAACATTATCCACATCATATTCCATGATTTGTGCATTGAATCTTAATTCTCTGTTGGTCCTCTTCCTTCATAGTACCTGATTCACCACCATTTGTGTGATGGGAGTTTCCCTCAGTTGGGTACAATGATCAATCATCTCATATAGTGTACTCAGTGTAGTTTCATCTTCCATTATCTCTATCCAACTTCTCAATAATTCTTTTAGCTTTCTTACCTTCCCATTTGGTTTCTTTGGCACAAAGTGATCTCCAACATGGGGAATATATGATTTTGATGCTCACCAATCCTATCCAATTATCTCTCTCCTTTCCCTCTGATATTTCTCCTTTTCTTGTTGAATATCAAAATTTGCCATGGGTCCTACTTATTTCCTTACCCATTTCTCAGTTTGTTTCCCTCCATTCGTCACATGAACTCTTGTTCTACCTACTTCACATGTAACAATTGTTATTCTTGGTCCTTTGTTGTGTTTTTTGGATGATATTCTCTACACATTTTGGTTTGGATTCTGGTTCTGGTTCACTCTGACCTTCTATTTTGCAACTAGTTGATTATAATATTCTTTCACATGGTCTAGTGCTCGATAGTATGTCCATGTTGTACACAAATTTGGGAAGTCATGGGATAAGTGTATTGATTGATTAAAATTGTAACATATAATCGATCCTCTTCCTCATCTCCCATGTTTTCTCTCCCTCGACCTCTACTAAACTTTCCTCTGTTACCTGGAGTAAATCCTCTCTAACTATTGTATTGTTGACCACCTTCGTCTATTTGAATATTATCCTCCTGAATCATGTACATATCTCAAGCATGCTCCCTCATCAAATCGAATGCGTGGAAATCCTTCTCTTTGTGTCCAACTGACTTACAAAAATTGCAAAATGATTTTGTTGGTGTACTCTAATACTTCTGCAGTAATGTACACTCATTTGGAGGATATTCCCATTTTTTACATATCTTGCAATAACCCCCTCTTGGTAATGGATTCGACACTCCAATTTCCAAATATTGTGCGAATGCTGGGAATGTGTCCTTGTGATGCCCTTCAGTCCCACACTTGGTAAAATAGACATGTTCCAATTTTTATTTTTCTTTTGTAAGTTCTACTATTTGAATCGTCAAATAAGACAACTATGTTTGAACTTGTGCCATCCCTCCACTTTCTCCTACAAGAGATGATTCCAATTTCAGTCCAATTTCTGGAGACTTGGGTTGCGATGCAACTTTCTGTTGAATCAATGGCATACAAATGTGTGGTAGAAGTCCTACAATAAACCATTATTGATGTTGTTGTTCATGGATCTCGAAATTCATCCTCCCCATTAGGTCCTTGAACCTTTGATCAAAGTCCCATACCGACTCAATTTTCACTTGTTTAATCTCCTTTAGTTATGTAATGCACTGCAACTCTGAATTTTTCTTCTTAAACTCTTTTAACAATGTTTGTATTATCTTTGACAATGTCTTGGCCTATCTTGTAGGCATTTTACTCTACAACTTCATGTACTGGACTAGTGCACGACCTCTAAATGTTATTTCCAACTGTGCAATATTCACAGTCTCATCATGGATGTTCTTAGCATCCCAAATTGTCTCGCAGACAATTAGATGTTTTTATCGGTCCTCTCACCCAACTACATGGAACTCAGGAAGTCTGAGGGTGTTGTCTACCCCTATCATGTTTCATTGTTTAGTCCCTCCTCTTGGTGATGTTGGTTGACTCTGACTCTATTCATTGCTTCCACTACTCTGATTTCTACTAGTTTGTCCTACCTTGCTAACTATAAGTTCTTTCGATAAGTATTCAACTATTATTTCCAATTTTGGTGACACACATGGGGTCATTCATTTGACATAGGATTTGATCTGAGTAGGAATTAATGACTCTTCTATTATAGGAATGGACTGGATCTCCTCTTATGTGTGGTATCTCCACGATTTGGATTATTGTGCAAGGTCATCTCTCCTTTGCCTCAGTGTGCAAATCTTCTTTCTCAGCCCTAGTCTTTTGCCTCTTGTACCTACTTCCTCTGTGTATTCCTCCAAAATCATCTTCTTCCTATGGTATACCTCATTTTACACTCTACATCCTCATTCCCTCCCTTCCTTCTTCATCGCTTCCTTCATTATCTCTTTTCCTCAAACTATACTCTTTTCATCCCTCGGTTCCCCTATGTGCACAAAGCCACTTTAGCAATCAAACTCAATTATCATCACACTTTAAAAATATATATATATATCCATGTAAAAAACAATTTCATGAACCTTCCTCGTGGAACTTTGAAGAAGTCCCTTTCTGCAACAATGTATGATTGGGTACAATCTATTGAAAATTTTGTAATATATCCTCCTAATATACTATCGACCCAAAAATCAACTGCGTGAGAAGTGTTATTACTTATATAATTCAGTTTTCTTAACAACTTAGGATTCCAATTCCTCAACACTATGTCTCAGTACCTTCTTGTATTATCCACTAATATTTCTAACCACTCCATCATAATAATTGAAAATTCACCAAATAAACTTTCATACAAATCTGTGTATATATACCTCTGCATCCACTATTCATTACTCATCTGAGGGTTTCTATTCTCTTTTATGGAAAACTCGCATTCCTTCCTTCCTAACTATTATGAAATTTCCTTCTTGGTCTGCCTCCAAAACATTCCCTTAATCACATAATCTAGGTCCTGTAAATGGAAACATTTGTTGGTGTTGTGCATGGTTGTAAGACCCTAGGTTCGAATTATATTTAACCAACAAAACCCTTCATACACCAAACCTTTCAGATTCACTTTCATGTGCAGATCAAGTCTCATTTGAGGTTTCTATTGGGACTACAGGAACCATGTTTTTGTAGTAGTGAGGGAATGGGAGGTGATTATTCTATTCATTATTACTTATTGGTCCTGTGCACATTGTTATATATTTTTTCTTCGTCAACTACTTAGTGAATTCATATTCATATTACATTATATTCCAGAGTACGACATAAACCCATTATTGTAACAAGTGTAACAATTTTTTTTTTTTAAATAAAATAGGGGGGGGAGCCTGCTATAATATATTATCAAAAAACTGTATCAGAATGTACATAGTCAAGACTCCGAGTCATCCAAAATGCTGCCGGAAACCGGAAACCAGCATAGATACAAAGCAAAAACAACTATAAACTATTGGCACCTGTCCTGCCCAGAAGAAACCAGGACAAGTGCCCAAAGTCTAAGAAAACATAAAACAGTAGCATAAAACTAAAAAGCCATAGGACATGAAAAGCCTAGGTAATTGGTGACCTGTCATCTTCATTTGTCTTCCATGTGGAGCCGGCCGGGATGGCGAAAGATTGCACACAAAGGGGACATTTCTGCCGAGCTGGAGCGCCAGAGTAGGCATCGAGAAGCACGTCCAAGCATTGGCCCATGATGAGTGCCTGATGCTACAGGTCAGCCATGTGGCCTCGGAGCTCAAACACCAAGGACAGGTGCTCCTCACGGAGGAGAAATCCATGAAGGTCACCACCTTCGTCGTCGGGCGTTCTTCGCCTTGCTTCATCCTGCCCACCACTTCAACCTTCCTTTCCCAACGCACCTCCAGCATCAAACACAGCCTCCATTTCCGGCCAGGGAACCTCTTCCATAATGCAGCCAGGAAAGTCGGCTTCCACCCCCAGATTGTGTTTGCAGTCCCCACTGCTAAACCTCCCTATATCGCTCGGCGTCTCCATTGTCGTCAGGTCCTCCAGAGTCAGGTCCTCCTCTACAATGCAAGCCAGGTACAATTGCTCAGTGCCACCCTCCAACGTGACAGTGTCCATGATGCTGCGACCCATTTCCTTCTCGGCTATGGTGGAGAGAAGAGCTTGCTCCTCGGCTCGAGCCTTCTTCCTCAACAGAGAAGTAGCCATGACTAGAGCCCGTTCGAGCTGCTCTCTGCGTTGTCGCTGCTCCTTGCGGGCGTACCAAGCAGAGCCACGGCGAGGCGTTCCTCGTTTCCTCGTCATGTTGCAGAGCATTGTCAAGGAAATACACACCGGCTGGGACGAGGGTAGAAGCCAATTGAGAGAACAGGCATAAGAAATCGCATCAGAGCTCCACGAATGGATGGTGAGCCAGGGCGCAAGGAGTGCGAAGTTACACTAGAGCCTCCAAACGCAGAGCAGAGCCGAGACCAGAGCAAGAGAAAATGCATAATCCAACTGTAAATACCCATGACCGCCTTTAACATCGCGCTTGCCTGACTCATAAATGCTCTCTCACGAGAGGAGTCCTCCCATTGCAGAGCTGGTGTTATTGCGGTCCTTCATCCGTAATGCGGGTGTTATGGTGACCACATCCAGCATTTAAACCTTGGCTGAGTGCGGGGCCAGTTGGCACTCCTTCGCCACTTGTCACCCCATACGGGTTGTAACGAGCGTAACAATTGTGAAATTATTACACATAAGAAAAATCTAACCATCCAAATAGAATCCACGAGCAATCACACAAAAGAAATTCAACACAGTAGTTAACGTGGTTCACCAAAATCTTGGATATGTCCACAATGATTTTCTTCTTTATTATGATTTTGGTAATTGTCTCAAGATTGTGCAATGTTCTTAGAAAGATACATCATGGTTATATTCTCCCTATCATATCCTAGCCACTATGAATTTCAATCGTATCTCTCACTCTGCATCATCTCCTTAGTATTGCTTGAGAAGAACTCCCATAATCAATAGAGATAAACCCATAATATCCCTACCCATTACATATTTATACATGAATTATAGGGATAAAACCCTACTTTTCTAATCCCAGAAACCTTATTACATTACATGATAACTTCCCGTTAACTTGTTTTTTGGGTTGCTTTCACCTTCTTTTTCGTCTGCATGCTTTGTTTTCACTTTCACTGTTGTTATTCCTAATTGTTCACATCCTTCGATCCTTATCCCGTTGGTTTGGAATCCTTCTATTTTTCCCTCTTTCTTCTCTTGCTTTATTCTCTTCTTTAATATCTAATTTATTCCTTTGTTTTATTCCTTAGCTTTATTCCTCTTTCTGTGCACTATCCTCCTAAATGCACCTTAACTACGCACTCCTTGGTCTTCCTTATTTTTCTGCAAACTTCTTATACACTTAGTATTTTTATGTATACTATTTCCAAAATGAAATTCTTGTCCAACATCCTCCATATATAAAAGGGGGATCAATATAAAGGGTAAAGGGTTCAGTGTTTTTGGAGTGGAAGAGAAGGGAAATGGTTTGTACTCTATAAAGAAGCTTAAAACATGATTTTTTTATACTCAAAGAATAAAGTACCCTGATGGTCAGAATGTCTTCTTATGTCTCTTTTTGCTTATCTTATTTTAATGCAATTTGGAATTTCTGGAAAGCATTGATCTCCTCTTGATCCAGTGTTAAATTACCTAATTCTAGGATTTGCATTTAAATATTTGTTTTAGGTTTGAAATGATATTTTAATATTGGAAATATTTTGTACATAATTAAACATATTTTTAACTTGTGTTCATGTCTTACTTTCCTTTTCATCTATATCCAAACAATATTTTTATCTAATCAATTAGTGTGAATTCCCTAGACTAAGTGAAAGCTTGTTGATTATTTGTACTTAATTGAAATATTCTAACCAAACTCATACCGATGCAACTTATCCAAACCAATCAACCATTGAAATAACTGAGGTACCCTAGCTTTGTGACATAGTAGTCTGGTGTGAAATTTAGGGATAACATCTTTTGGCATTGTTGTCGGGGATGAATGAACGAAGTATCTTCCCTAGGTGTACGACATTGAACAAAGATAGATATTGATGGTGAACAAGAGCTAGACACAAAATTTTGACTGCATACTTTTCACCTAGAGACTCCATTATAAACATTCTAGATCTTGAAAGAGAATTAAGAGGACCAAAGTCTGAGCCCACCAAATCTATAGCATCATCTTCATCTACAAGAAAAATAACAACTAAAAAAAATCTTGATCCCAAGCCAATCCAAACACTATCAAATCCAGAGAAACTATCGAGGAAATACAAACTTATTCATGGTCGATCTTCATCATATAAAGGAAATCCTTCCTATGAAGAAACAAATCTTGTTCTTGAAAAAAAAAACATTGTGATTCCTTCATAAGTAGTTGGTGAAAAAGATCTAACTGAGATTGTTCCTAAATAAATAATTGAAGAAAAGGTCCTCCCTCAAACTGTTCCTTTAGAAGAACATATGTCTATTGGATTGAATGAACTAATAGTGGGAGAATGTAATTCTTTTTCTTCTCTTATTAAATACAAATAATATCAAGATTCTCTCTTTACGTAAGAATCCCTCATAAATTTTACTGATTATAAAAAAGAGGAAATAGAACATATCCTAGCCTAACATATCCCTCAATTTATCACATATGAAGAGGCTAAACCTGAAATACAGATATTTAATAATATCCTTTCCATACAAGGATTTCTTAATTTTGAACAAGATCATCTTCAACCAACTTCATCTTCTTCATATCTCCCATCATATCCTCCAAAATTTCAAATTCCAATTGTCTGGACCATGGCTGTAAACCAAATGGATGCTGTCATTGCTACTAGATATGCACCTCTAGTTTTACCTCAGAAATTGAATGCTTTTCCAACTGGAGATTACATGAAATGCTTTCCCAGATTCAATGGAGAGGGAGATGTTACTTTTGAAGAACACTTTGCACCTTTTTACTGTTTTGCAAATAATTTCAACATAGAACATTCATATGTTTGGATGAAAGTGTTTTTGCAAAGTCTAGATGGAGAAGTAATAAAATGTTTCAGAGGTCTTCCTGCAGGTTTTGTTACAGATATTGATGTTTTAAATGAGACTTTTATGAAATAGTGGGGAGATAAAAAAATATTATTTATATTATATTATTGAGTTTGGAAATTTAAAAAGAAAAAATGGTGAATCTGTGTCATATTTTACTAAAATATTGAATAATAATTATAGCAAGATCCCTACATAAATTAATCCTACAGAAACATCTGCTAAAATTACATTTGCTAATTCTTTTGATGTTGGATTTTCTTTACTATTGAGGGAAAGAAGGGATGTGACCCTGAAAAATATGCAAGAAGCGTCCCTTGAAATAGAATCAAACATATTAGCATCTGAAACACTCAAAGATAGATTTGACAGAGACAAAAAGAAACAAAAGGAAGATGTCACATCCTCTTCCAATGTACCATCATCTGATCCAAAAATTTATGAAATGGCTAAAATGTTGAAGACTCTAACATCAAAATTGGCTATATTGAAATTGGAAGCAAAGGAGCCAAATAGACATATTCAAGAGGGTGGGAAAAGAAACCCAAATCAATTCAGAATATCTAATAATTCTCCTCATATCATGAAAAGAGAAAAAAGGAATCATGAATATCAAAGGATCTTAACCCCTTTCCAAAATAATGTTGTTAAAGAGATGGAAGAAAGTGAGGATATTGAAGAAAATCCAAAATAATGTTGTTAAAGAGATGGAAGAAAGTGAGATATATTGAAGAAAAGTCTACAATTTGTTTCTAATGAAATTGAGCTTCCTTATAGCCACTTGCTTCAACATGAATATTACGACCCTTTGATATTAAATCAGTTCAGTTTTAACAGACAAGAGGGAGAAGGAAATTTTTCAGAATGAACCTCAAAATATATATGATTTAAATCCTAGACAAAGTGAACCAAAGACAAATGCACAAACTCATAGTAAGAAAAAAATGTTCCATCCAACTAGTATTAAAGAAAAGATACATGAAATAAATCAGATCAACATTAGGAATCCATCAAGGATGGTATTTTGAAGGAAAAGGAGACAAGAAGACAACTAGTTCCTTTTAATATGGAGTATGAGATAACTAAAATTGAAGTACTTGTTCCTTTGGTAGAATTAATGAAAAATTGGTATTTTAAAGATTCTGTTTTGAAGGTTTTGCATCCCCTTGCACTTGTTATCTCTTTAGATACAATGAATTTATAGGATGAAAATCCCACTTTCACAATTGGCCCCCATATTAAGGAGGAATCTTACTCTTCCCCACCTTTTTATATATCACTGAACAAACATGATAAAATTATGCATAATTCTCTTATGGATTTTTGAGATTCACATAATATTATGAAAAGGTGTTCATGGATGATTTGGGGTTAGATATCACAAAACCTTACCAAGATATTTTTCTTTTGATTCCAAGAGATTTAAATTCTTAGGATTTATTAAATATTTGGTTGTAACATTATCTCAACTTCCTATGAAAAGTGTTGTTATGGATATTTTGGTTGTTGACATACCTCCAAAGTTTGGAATGTTACTATCTAGATCATGGGAAAAATAGGTGGGAGGATCTCTGCAGATGGACTTGACATATGAAACCATTCCAATTTTTGGAGGAGAATAAAAAAAGTTATACGGATAAGTTCATCTTTCTTATATAGTCAGTGACCATGATAACCTAGAAAATCACCCCATTTATTCAGTTGAGGATGAAATTGGATCTTATATCTTATATATCAATGATGAAGCCCCAAAATCAACAAGTCATGATAACAAGGCCATTTGTAGGTAGGAAAGAGGTATGGAAAATAAATTATGGAAAAACAAAATGATGGTTCATGTTCAAGAGAAGGATATGGTGTTGGGATTGTCATTATTTATTCTTCTAAATATGTTGTATCTTTATCATACAAAATTTAATTTGCGACTACTAATAAATTTTTTGAATATGAAGGTATTTTGTTAGCATTAAGAGCTACAAAAGACACAGGAATTGATAAATTTGTATTTTTTGGATATTGAGAGTTAGTCATTCATCAATTCAAGAACATTTATTAGAGAAAGAAGCAAATACTAAATCAATATAGGAATCAAGTATGGGACTTAATTGAAAACTTTTGTATATCTTTTGTATATCTCATTTGTTCCAAGGAATGTCAATCAAAGAGAAGAATCTTTATCTCTAGATGCAAGTAGTTTCAAACCTCCACTAGATTCACAACTTAAGTATGAGGTTTAAATGAGGAACATACCATCTATACCAAATAATGTAAAACAATAGCAAGTTTTCAGTGATGACTAGGAGTTGAAAAGGTTTATTAAAACTATTGATGATTTTTTAGTGATTTTTATTGATCAAGAGAATCAAAATGATGAGGTAGAAAATTAGTCAAATATTCCTTTACTGAATAAAGTAGAAAGGCATCACATTGTGGAATTAAAGACAAATCATATCCCAAAGGGTCTAGTCCCACTAGAAAAATCTTTGAAAACAATGATGTTTCCAAAAAACATTTATTTCAAACTCAGGAAAATGACATTTTTTACTGTAATATTGGGACTATTGCAGATCCAAAGGTTATGAAATTGTCCAAAGAATTATCAGAAGAGAAGAGAAGAATATATGTTAAACTTATTAAGGAATTTGTTGATATTTTTGCATGGTCGTATCAGGATGTTAATATTTTTTATACTGAAATAATTTATCATAAAATTACTTTGGAAATGGTCTCCAAACCTTTTAGGCAGAACATGAGAAAGTTTAATCCTATGTTGTTTCCCATTATTTGTTGGAAAACAAAAATTTCTCTCTCTCCCCTTAAAGCCAATTATTGAAAATATCCCTTTCCAACAATGGGGCCTAGACTTCATAGGAGAAATGCATACAACTTCCAATGGACAACACATATGGATCCTTACATCCACTGATTACTTCACAAAATGGATTGTGGTTATCCCTACTAGAAAATAAGGTAATTATAAATTTTCTGGAAGAAAACATATTTTCTAGATTTGGTTGTCCTAAAAAAATGATCACAAATAATGCTCAATCATTTAATCATGCTTCTATGATTGAATTCTGTGAAAAATGTAATGTTACTCTAGAATATTCTCTCCTTATTATCCACAGGGTAATGAGTTAGTTGAGTCTTCAAACAAGATTCTGATCAAAATTATCAAAAAAATATTAGTAGAAAACAAAAGAGGATGGAATTCTAAGTTGATGTATGCTTTGTGAGAGGATAAGATTAGTACTAAAACATCTATTGGAACTTCTCCCTTTCAATTGGTTTTTGGAATAGATGTTGTGTTCCCTATTCAACTTGGCTTACCTATAATAAAATTTATTCAATATGAAGTGGGAGAACCTAATGATGTACAAAGGAATATGTTTCACTTGATTGAGGTTCATCAAAATCGTGAAACGTTAAATGAGAAATCACAGGATTATCATAACAAGGTAAAAGTAGCATTTGATAAGAAAACAACAAAGGATAGTTTTCAAATTGGAGGCCTGGTTCTGAGATGGGATGATAGAAGAGAATATAAAACTAAACATGGCAAGTTTGATAACTTGTGGTTCTGTTCATTCAGAGTCACTAGAGTTTTGAACAACACTTTTATTTTGTAGAAATTAGATGATAATGAGATAGTTGGAGGACCATTCAATGGAAGTTTTATGAAACATTTTTCACTTAATAAGCACAATTTTTTTTGTGTATGTACATATTGGTTTTCAGTTTGGTGTGACATAAGGTAGAAGAAATATGACGCCCTAACCCAATGGTAGGAACTTGGATGCAACAATTTTGGTTTTCAGATTGTGTTTTTTCATTTTATCACAAGTGATTTGATGATATCTTAAGTAGTTTACTCAAAAACATACATAGAACAGGTGCAATACAAGTAGTTTTAGAAAGACAGGAAAAAATGAAGGCATAAACAAATGAAGGCATGGGGTCTGTAGTTCTTGATGTCTCACAAGGAGAACATAATCCACAGAGGGAACCAATGTTAGTACCCAAATATACATGCATGAGTACTCCTCTAAACTTGAGCCTATCCCATTGATCCATAAATTCGTCTTCAATTATATCATTTCTATCTTCGTTATTCCTCATTTTCTCTGCTCACCTTTATTGTGATTGTCTTTTCTTTGTTAGGTTCATTTTTAAATTTCATTTGTTTTTATTTCATAAGATATGTGCAATGGTAATTGCCTATGTTTTAACACTAGTACATATGACCAAATTTGCGATGGTTTTTCGTTGATATTGCCACACTTATTCGTCGCAATTTTCACAAAAGCCGAGACTTTTTTTCATCGCTTTAATTTCTTCACCATATCCACGATCCAGGTGTTCATGGAAACATCGATGAAATTATCTCTCCATGTGTCATCACCATAAAAATGTGTTAACCCAACGAATCGTCGAAATTACGATGAAACTTTGTCGCAATTACGAGGCACAAATATTAGCCACTTGGATAAATTAAGAAGAATTCTGATGGAGCACAGCCATAGTCTGAGAGGCACAGTCATGTCAATTCTGACCAGACCCATTATAATTCTTTGTCGAAAGTTTATATAGAAAAAAAGAATGTAATGTAGGATGTTGTATGTGCAGCGAAGAGCCATGGAAAATGAAGCCAAGGGATTCAGCTAATGTAGTAATTTATGCTCAAAATAGAGCTCTGACATTGATGTTGTATGTCTACGATGAAAAAATGTAGAAGAGTGTGATGGAACTTTCACATCCCTAGCTACAATTGTTCAAAAATAAAATTAGCTTCCGATGAACTATAAATTAGGAAATGTATGATTGTTTTAGGTTTAAAAAAATAACGGATGTAGTATTACTTTATATTGCATTGTAATATAGGTATGCCATGTACAATGTGATATAAAGTAATCCCATGTACATTGTAATATATGGTATACCATATTCCTGATGTAATATCAGGATATATATTACATTAATAATAATAAGCGATGCCATGGTACTGATATCTCGGTATCTCAACAATATGCAAGAAGTTCTTTTAAAAACAACTTAGGATAACGATTTGTCTTGAGTGGGATGGTGACCTTGGAATTCAACAAGATGGGAAGTAATTCATTGATGAAAAATGTAGCAGGTGTGCAGGTCCACAAGTGTAGCATGTGTGCAGGTCCACAGGTGTAGGTGACATTTCTATTGAAAGATGGATTTTAGAGAATTAAATGCAGTTTGGTACTGGTAAGAAATCAAAACCCTGAGGAGATAAGCTTATCTATCTATCACTGTATGACAGTTCTATTCCATTTGACCGACTCATCTTAGATTGGATTAAACCTTTTCGCGCATTTGCGCAAACAGCATATGATGTTAAGAACCCTATGACTTTCCAATATGACCAAAAAGAACTAATGGAAATGATCATAGACTCGTCTTTCATACTAACCTCTCTCTTCCACTTCCATACATCAGTGGACACGTAGCTCCCAACGGAAAAATGAGAAATGCCCTCGGATTTTGAACCTTAGTTTTCCTCTACGATCTGGGTCGTCAAGCTTTTGCTTTCCAATTCCACTCAACTCTTGACCGTCTGTCTTCTCGGATGGTATGAACCATCAATCTCCACTGTGTCTTCAACCAAGGAATTCCGATGCTTCTTTAATGAAATTAATTGATCTTATTCGTTTAAGCTATAATGACAGGCATATCAAGAATATTCCGATGAATAGAGTAAGCAACATATCAAGGATTTGCACAGTAGAATGGAAATTTTAATCATTCACTGTATGTAATCTTTTACATCACACCCAATTTCAGCCTCGACTCTAAACTCTACTCCGTATCCCTTGCTCTCCTCTCTATCTCTCCCCCTTTTTACAAGTAAATTTGGTTGTAATACAATTCAAACTTGGGTTTTCAGATCACAAAGTCTGGATCAATCCATGCGGTCCACCTGGTTCTGGCATCAATCCCCTACTTCTCCTCTGACTATTACATTGTTGGGATTCAGATCAATAATTTATTATTCAATAATTTATTGGGCCATGAAATGGAATTTAAGAGCACCCATATACTTTTAGTAAAATTTGGCTTTGACGCTCATCATGAATCTTTAGAGCTGGAGCTTGTATGCATGGAACTCTCGGTCAAAAGAGTGAACTCTGTTCAGGGTTCTGATCTTTGCCATTTTCTTGTACTTAGTAGGGTCATCATGTATTTACCTCAGCGGTTTCCAAGACGATTCGGTATCATTATAGCCTCTTTAGTGCCGGAACTTTGAACATCAATATCCTTTCCATTTCGACTTTTTGTATAGCAGGATACGAACGCCATGCTTCCTCTTATCCGGTGTCACAGTTCATTTGTTTGTGAAGTCACAGTTTCACCCCCTGATAAGGATATAAATCTACAACATTGAATATGGGTGAGATACCTATATTATCAGGTAATTCAATTTTGTAGGCATTTGCTGAGAATTTCTCAAGATCCTACAAGGTCAAATCTTCTTGAGTTTTCCGGCTTGTGCGGTGCCATGAGACCTTTCTTTCTTCAGGTAGGCTAATACTAAATCACCTTCTTCAAAGATTCATTTCTTTCTTTCTCAAATCTGCTCTTTGTTTATGCTTGAAAGTGTTCTTCTGCAACTGTTCTTTAACATGTTCATGTAACATCTGCATATCTGAAGCAAATTTTTTTGCATTTGCACTCCTTTTCTCCATCATTTCGTCTAAAGTTCCATGCCTCTTGGATTTGTTCCATGAAAAAACAATTTAGAAAGGACTCAAACACCATGCCTATTGGGTGATTCATTGTATGCAAATTTCGACCGGTAAAGAGTAGATCCAAAACGGTGCGGGATGTTCACCTCAACAAACTTACCTCAGAGTATTTTAAATCTTCTATTTGTAACCTCGGGACGTGGCTGGGTTTGCCAGATTAGAGTAAAACAGATCAAAGTTGAGGATGGTGCTAAATTTTTCCATAAGAGTTCTCAGAAATGTGTCGGTTTGTTATCTCTATCGAATATACTCTTAGGAAGACCATGAGTCTTACACAGCCTTTGAAAGCGGAGTTTGCAATGGAATGCATCACTAGTCTTGGGTATATAGTATAAAATGTACATGTTGAGAAATCTGATCCTACGGCGATATAGAGTCTTCTGCCTTTGTGTATTTCTTAGCAATCCTAGACAAATCCATGCCAATCACAAGGTTTCTTTGGAATGGGTATTGGTTGATACAATCGATTGATACTGTTTACGTCTCCCTTTTTGTATTGACAAGTTGACATTTCTTGAAAACCAGAATTCTATACATCTTCTCATACTTGGCCAATAGTAGAAACTACTTAATTGTGCATAAGTTTTATCATTCCAAAAGTGTCCAGCAAGTCCTCCACTATGTTTCTCATTTAACAAAGTTTCCCTCATTGAACATTTAGGAATGCGCAATTTGCTTTATGAATAGTAATCCTTCCTGGCAGAATCAACCATGGACCCTCCTATCTATGGACACTTGATTTGACAAACCATGACTTCTTTGAAATCTGCATCTTATGCATACATCTCCTTTAAATGGTCTAATCCAAGTACATTCACCTGTAACTCCTGCAAAATTAGACATCCTGCTCAAAGCATGCCATAGCACATTTAGAACTTCCAGCGTGTTTTAAAGACAAAGGTAGGAATTCTTCATAAACTCAACCCCGCCAGGATGCTTTTGATTTAATTTCTCTTACTTTGTTATGAATTTCAAAGCATGATTTTCAGAATATAAGATAAATTCTGCGGGCATAAGATAGTGTCTCCACTTCCTCGGGGCTTGGATCAACTGCATAGAATTCTTTGTCATAAGTAGAATGTATTTATGTTTTGCTTCATTCAATTTCTCTTCCAGAATATGCAACTGGCTTATCCTCTTGGCTCAAAACTCCTCCAGTGGCATGTCCACTAGCATCACAATTAACAGAAAATAATTTCCTGAAATATGGGAGAGCCAAGACAGGCTTCTCGTAATCTTTTCTTTCAGCAATTAAAAACCTTTCTCTCTTCACGTGATCCATTTTGATAGTTGAGCTTCTCCTTTGCTTCCATGCTCAAAATTCGTTTCTTCAGAAATTTCTAATGAACTTCTGCTAAGAAGCTTGCCAATCAAAACTACTTACCTCATATATATATATTTCCTTGGATACTTGGCCAATCTGTGATTACCTTTATCTTCTCAGGATCCATTTTAATCCCTCTTGTGAAATCACAAATCCTAAAAAAATCAATTCTTCCTTCATAAAGAAACGCTTTTTCAGATTTATGGGGAGTTTTCATCCTTACAATCTTTAAGACCAAATTAGATATGCATTATGTTCTTCTTGTTTTCAAAACAGATATCATCAAATATACTGGGGACAAACTTTCAATAAACTCTTTAAAGCGCTTGTTCAGCTAAATCCATGGAGTCTGCTGGGTGCATTAGTCAACCCAAAGGCATAACTAACCATTCCTTATATGTACAGTGTCTGTTTGAAGTTGTCTTCCATTCCTTCACCTTCTCTCATTCTTGTCGAGATGATATCCACTTTTAAGTCTATCTTAAGAAAATAATTTGAACCACTCAAACAATCCATTAGATCATCCATTCTAGGTAGAGGAAATCTATACACGATGGTGATCTTGTTTATGGCTCTAGAATCGTACACATTCTCCATTCTCCTCCTTTATTTGGACTTAATACCGTAGATGCAGGCCTGAGGGGCTTAAACTTTCTACGACCAATCCTTTATCCAACAATTTGTTGTGCCTTATGCATTGATTTACGTATTTTCTCTTGGAGTCATTCATAGAATTTGCTTTATTTGATAGGCTTTGACTCAGGGGAATCAGATCTATATGGTGGCTAATACTTCTAACATGTGGTAGTTCATCTGGCAAATCATCCACAACTATATCCACACACTCATCCAATAATTTGCCAGACTTCAATGGGAAACGCTCTCGTCAATTCTAGTATTGGTTATAACGGTTCTAGGTTTACCAATGACAGCGAAACTTACCTCATCTTCTTGCAATTTGTTCGAGAGTGCTACAGCAATAAATTGCTTTTGAACTACTTTGACTTCTCACTTTCCTCATCCTTAGGAGGAATAAGAATATTTCTTCTTCTTTTCCAAAGAAAAAGTATTCTCTCTGCCGCCATTGCTACATCACATTCTCTGTCTTATTGCCATGTAGTCACCAACAACCCCTTGTACACATCCATTGGCACTCCGCATCCATATAACTTGATCTTTGCTTGTTAATCCCGGAAATCAACACATTGCTCATTGGCCTAAAACGGTGCTCGCTGCAGCCAAAGAGCTTTGTATGGTGTAGGATGTATTTCTCTCTTCAATCCTAACTTCTCAACCATCTCCACAGAAACCAAATTATCATTAATCAATTTGCAACACTTACCTTTCAATTTGCACATTGTTATGAATAGATTTTTCCTTTGTGTTGGTTCATGCACTTCTTTGTTTGATTTCAGTAAAGTTCTCCTCATCAACAAGGCTTATCCTACTTCTGCAATCTTGACATGATCCTCGGGTGCTTTCTGTTCAATCTCAGCTTGTGCAACTTGAACATTTCCCTGTTTTGTTGCTCCTTCTGTACAATCCCAAGACATATGTCTTAGTTTTCCACAAGCATAACATCAACCTAAAATTAGTTTACGCCTCTTCGGCCTCTCTGAAAATATCTTCTTCCTCCGAAGTCTCTTCCTTTTTGGGGTTGGTCTGGCTGATTTGATGTTTTTGGCTTCACCTTTTCCTAAGTAGGAATTTTCCTTTTCAGTTTATTTGTCCCGCCCACCTGTAAAAGGGTGACCTTTTCGCGAGTTGTTTCTCCTATTAGGTTTCTCCTCCACTTTCAGAAACATTGATGCTTCTTCCAGTTAGAGGTGAAAACAAGAGCTCATCATCTTTCAGATATCAGATTCAAACCATTCTATTATATCGGCACTTTCGGGAGTATCCTCGTACGTATCAAATCTATTCCGCTGTAAAATTCCTCTATGTATCCGATCTAATATTCACTTTGTAAGATTCCTCTGTATATTCTCTGTGATGGAAATCTTTATCAAGTTCTGCATCACATCTTTCGGAATTTAATTGAGTAATCTTTTGATGGGAATTTCTCCTTTAGACATAGTGTTCTATTCCAACTTTTAATTGGTTGTTTTTGCAATCTTATTCTTTTTGCTTGTACACCATCCCTCCAAAGTAAAGCATGTCCTTTGTGTCTAGTCACTGCAAACTTTACTTTTTTATCCTCAGGTACTTCAGCAGAATCAAAATGCTTATCCATGGATTTATCCAATCAACTCGTTCAAAGGATTTAATCCTCCATCGTATGCATTTACTTCTAATCTTGGTTTTTAGCTAGCCCCAATGACTACCCTTAATAACTTCAATACAATATTCTCATCACATTGTTCTTTGATTCCAGTTCATCCTCCTCTTCATTTCACTAACATCACCTACTACAGGATCCCTTCTTCGAGCTTCTCTCATGGCTGCCATCCCTTCTCTGAGACTTCTCAATTCATCCAATACTTCTGCATTGGCTAAAGGTCTACCTCCTCGACCTCTCCTGCCTCATCCCTGCCTCTTACAGAATCCAGCCACCAGGGTAGAAATCTGTTTTAAAGTATCATTGTGGACTTTCTTTTGCCTCGGATGCAGTAAAGGTGAAAAATTATGTTTTCCTTTTCATATCCTATGTTACAATTTCGGATCACTTCAATTACCACTTAATCACGGTTTGGTTTCAGTGAAATCTAAACCGCAGGGCTAAACTTGGCTATCTATGCTATACTTGATTCTATTCCATTTGACAAGACTCCTCTTGAATTGACGGGTTAAACACTTTTTCTTTTGTTTAGCACCCAACGGAAAAGACTTGGCATATGATGTTAATCACCCTATGACTTTCTAATATAACCAAAAAGACCCAACGGAAATGATCATAGACTCGTCTTCCGTACTAACCTCTCTCTTCACTTCCATTACATGGCCGGACCGTAGCTCCCAGTAGAAGGAAATAGAAATGCCCTCGAGAATTTGAACCTTAGTTTTCCCGCTCCCCGATCTGGGCCGTCAATCTTTAGCACCAGTTTCCGGCTCAGCTCTTGTATGTCTTCCTGGGATTAGGTATAGACCATCAATATCCATGTCTTCCAACCATTAGAAATTAAATTCTCCTTTAATGAAATTAATCAATCTTATTCATTTAAGCTATAATGACAGGCGTAACAAGAATATTTCGATGAATAGAACAAGCAACATATCAAGGATTTGCACTGTAGAGAGGAAATTTAATCATTCACTTTATGTAATCTTTTACATCACACCCGATTTCCTTCCTCGACTCTAAACTCTACTATGTATCCCCTTTCTCTCTCTCATCTGCCGTCCCCCCTTTTTTACAATCGAATTTAGTTTGTTTAATACAATTCAAACTTAGGTTTCAGATCCACAAAGTCTGGACCGAATCCACCCAGATCCTACAATCTCTTCTTAGCAGTACCCTAACTTCTCCTAGGTATTATGTGTACACATTTAGGACAGGATCCTTTGATAATTTATTCAATTTGAACTAAATACAAAAAATGGTGATTAGGCACCCTCTTTAGTAAAATTTGGCTTTGACTTTCAGCTTAATACATGGATCTTCTAGGTATGGGCTTTATATCTGCACCAAAAATGTAGTAATAACCAGATCTTTTGGATTGAGCAGATTATAGATATATATATATATATATATAGATGGGTAGATAGATAGATAGATAAATAGATAGATAGATAGATGAATGGAATGGTCTATAGATAGATAGACAGATAGATAGATATCCTCTACAAATAATCAAGGAAATAATCAACCAAATATTGTAAGCATGTATTTATCAGCAGAGTTGGATTAAGTAAAGGATACCAATATGACAATATATAAAAGAATAATTTGGAATATTACTTTTAAAAAAAACACATGGATTGCATTATAGATAGATAGATAGATAGATATATAGATAGATAGATAGATAGATAGATATCCTCTACAAATAATCAAGGCACTAACCAACCAAATATTGGAAGCATGTGTTATCATGAAGTTGGATTAGAAGTAAGGATACCAATATGACAATATACACAAAGAATAATTTGGAATATTACTTTCAAAAAAGCAAATGGATTGCATGAGTGAGTCATTATGCAATTTATATTACACAGTACTATGATAACACTTCTAAGATTGATGGATGATATCATAAGACCATTTCTCGAAAGCCTTTATTGTAGCCTCCTTGGATGATATTTTGACTTTTAGAAAGATTTGGGAAGATCATTTGAAACATTTGGAGATTATATTTTTAACCCTTCAACACAATTAATTGCAAGACAACATGAAGAAATATGAGCTTGGAAAACAATTATTGTTGTGTATGGATTTTGTAGTTAGAGAATGTGAATTTTGTACTGACCTAAGAAATATAAAATTCTTTGTAAATTGGTTGATCCAAGATAATTTAATTGAACCAAGGTAATTCATGTGTAGTAGATATACTAGATTCTCAAGAAACTTTTAATCCACACTCTAGATGATAATGGATATAAGTTGAATATAAGTGTATCCTTTATTTACAATTGCATGGGTATCCCAAGGATATCAATCAAACATTGGTTCAGTTGTTGTGAGGCTATAACATCCCAATATTTGGGAAGAATGTTTGCCATTTATATATATCATTGTTAATTTCACAATTAATGTCTCAATCGAGTTACGAAAAGAGGCATGATAAGCATTTAACAACACATACCTCCTAAGTTTGATCAAATGTGGTTGCACACACCAAAGAAAGGTTTAAAATGATATTTTAGGATTTTGGATAAGAATGAATAAAAGCTATTTTCTTGGATTGGTCACCATATATGGGAAAATATTCCAATGTATATGTGGATCATTTGAAGTTGTCTATGCCATCCTCATTAG
>SNQJ01S0120549.1:4977-40089 GCA_010110895.2 Picea sitchensis | reverse complement strand
AACCCTTCAAGGATGAGGTATTATGTGATGTTTCCCCATTGGATGTCTGTGATGTTCTCTTGGGCCAACCATATATGTGGAAGCGCCATGTTGTTTATGAGTCTCGAACCTGTAGTGTCATTGTTACTTTGGGCGGTCATCTCTACAGAATACCAGAGGTAGTTCTGACTACTGTTCGACCTAAAAAGTGTCACAAGGTAGTATCTCATACTACAAAATTCATCTTCTTCACAATTTGTTCAAAAGGGGAACATAAGGACATTGCAGCCACTATAGCCTCGCCCCATGCACCTTCTATCCAACAGAAGCAGGTCGACAAGGTTGCATAAAATCACAAAGATTCCTTCTACACACCATCCTCTCATGTAGCTTGACTTGTTGAACAACCTCGGCTTCAACAATTTCATGACAGAATTCCACAAACTAAGAAGCGCGACGTCTCCAGCAATACAAGCAGCTCACCAAGATGTAGATTTAGTAAATGCTTTCCCCTCTCCCCCAGGAACTCAATGCAATGGAGACCATTTATTCCTAAGGAGGGAGGATTGATCTAGGTGGATATGGGTGGCCACCCACCTTTTCCAACTGGCTCAAAACAGTTTTCTGGCAATTTACTATTTTTAGCAATTTTTAACTTTCGGGGCATTTTGAGTGCCCAAATGAAGGCTTTTCAAGATCAAGATTCTCACTGATATCCAAATTCATTATTGAGCCCCCAAAATGAATCTCCTCGATGATACCTTTCCAACAAGATATAATAGGCCTAAAATGGAGATCATATGCAAACGTTACGACCCCGAGAATTTGATGTACTAACTTACCCAAATGGGGCCCATATGACTTTTGCCGCTTCATCTCCTAGGGTTAGGTTTTTTGATGTCTAGGGTTTTTGGCATTCCTGTTTATTGTAAAAATGCCTTCAGAGCCTCATTGTAATCATCTTATTGTGAATGCAAGTAGCCATCACATCTCTTCTCAGAGATAAGCTACCAACATTCTATCGAGTCTTTGACTCTGTATTTTACAGTCTCTGTACATTTATTTCATTAATAGAAATCATGTATTACTGTATATCTGTGTTTATGGTTGCATCTCTGATATATTATTGAATATCTGAAATATCTCTGTGCATTTATTTATTATATCTCCACTCTCATTTCTATCGAAAATAATCTGGATCATAGGCATGGTTTCATCCAACTTGGTGAAGTAATCGACTGCAACGATGATGTATTTGTGTCCATTGTTGGATGGAGAGTTGCAAGTCATGAAGTCTATGCCCCATTTTAAAAAGCGGTCGGCAGTAATGACTGGGTGGAGAAGAGATGGCATTTATCTTGATTTGTTGGAATATAGCTGACATTTTTCACAACGCTTCACAATGTGGATGAAATCATGAAACAATGTGGGCCGAAAGTAGCCTACTCAAATGATTTTCTGGGCGGTGGACATCTCAGAGAGGTGGCCACCGAATGCACCGCTATGGCAGTCATTCAAGACTCTATCGGCTTCGTTGATATTCAAACATCAAAGAAGGATGGTGTTTACCCCTCAACTATATAATATATCACTAAAAAGAGGTAGCAAAGGGCCAGGTGTCGAATACGTTGACGATCGTCTCAGGAAAGGTGATTGACAAACTTTTGTGTTTGGAGGTAGATGAGGATATCATCGTACCAAGGATCATCTGAGGGGATTTAAAAGAGATGTTTGTTGAGAAATTCTATATTAATGAGAGAACTGGTGGTATTGGAAGGAAATGTTGTAATGAGTTCGGCAAGGACGAGGGATTTCTTTCTCTTGGGTGTTGAAAATTCGAGGTCATATTCCTGAAGGATAACGATCCATCGGGAAACTTTTCCACTGATTTGCCGATGACTGAGCAAGTATTGCATTAGGTTGGAACCTGTTATGAATTTGGTAGTTAGAAGCAGAATGTAATGGCACAACTTCGATACCGCGAGGACAACTGCAAGGGTGAGTTTCTCTTCGTGATTGTATTTCAAAGGTGGTCCTGAAAGATTTTTACTAATGTAGTAAATGACATGCTCATGATCATTATCCCCTAATTGGACTAGAACTCCTGCTACTAAGACGACTGAGGCCGATAAGTAGAGTATATAGTTGTGATCACAGTTAGGTGGACTAATCAATGGGGTGTTGGAGAGTGCAGCTTTAAGATTTTCAAAAGTGGATTGGGCATGTTCATCCCATTGGAATGGGATGTCATGGCATATTAAGTGAAGGAATCCATGTGCGCAAGTGGCATAATCGGGGACAAATCATCATAGAAAGTTAGCTTTGCCTTGTAGGCTATGTAGTTGACGTAAATTCCTTGGTGGGGGAATTTAAGTGATGGATTGGACCTTGAGGGGATCCATGGTGATTCTACATTGCAAAACGATGAATCTAAGGAGGTTCCCAACGGTGACGTAGAATACGCACTTGAGGGTGTTCAAGTGGATATTGTATTGACGACACCTTTGGAAGACGATTCGTAAATCATTGAGATGTTGAGAGAGTTTCTTGGATCGAGTGGTGAGTTTGTCCAAGTATGGGAGGATGATATGAGATAGATCATGAAAAATGTAGGTCATGGCCTATTGGAAAGTTGCACCCACACTCTTGAGGCCAAAAGGCATGACATGATATGCAAAAGTGCCCCAAGGGGTAGTGAATGTGGTTTTATATTGGTCGGCTGGGTGGATGTGAATTTGGTTGTATCCAGAGAAATTGTCCATGAAGGACAAAGCCTCGTGACCAGCACAATCATCGATAATCTGGTCGATAAAGGGTGTTGGAAAGTTTTCTTTCGGACAGGTGTGATTGAGATTGCAAAAGTTCATATAGACGTGGATAGTGCCCTGTTTTTTGTTAACAGGGACAAGGTTGGAGACCCATGATGTATATATATGAACGCAACGATGCATAATTTGTCAATCTCAGCTTTGATGGCTAATGCTTTGGATGGGTGTATCACTTGGCATTGGTTTTGTCGTACAGGGGTAATACCAGGCCATGTGTCTATATGATGTTCAACAATAGAGGGATCAAGGCCAGGCATCCCTATGTATGACCAGGAAAATATGTCTCGGTTGTTGTGGGTGGGAAATCCCTCCTATGGACTAACACTAAGGGTTTTATCATGCATGCAGAAATGACCTAAAGATTCTTACTTTTTACCATCATCCCATGCCTAAACCCCATTACTCATATGTAAATACAAGGTTCAAGAGAATAAGTTGATGTACCTTATTTTTCGTGTTTTGATGTCCATCCCTTTTCGCGCTTGGTCGTTCTTTGACTGCAACTCTCCTCCCCATGTTGACCTACATTCACTAAAGACAAACAAAGAACTCCACATGCATTTAATCTATGAACTAATAGGTTATATATTTAATCAATCATATAATCAATATTCCAATAATGACGATCTCATATGGCGGGACAGGAAAAACAATTCTTTTATTAACTTCACAATGATACCTTACAATGATAAAATTGACCATTGCTCCCCGATCCTAGTCCTGGGCTCTTCTTCCACTGTCTTCCAAATGCTTTTCTCTATACTTCTCTTTGCACAAGGATGGCTAAAGGTTGGGACAAAGGGAATGCTTAATCGGGTATATTTTCTTTACTATGATTCTCCTCCTTTCAAATAGGACCCCTAACCCTTCTTTTATAGGCTAGAAGAAGCTAGGTATTTGGTCGAGTGACCGACCATGCATGGTCGAAAGGTTTAGTTAACTTACCCAAAGCTATGTTTTCCGTCAACAAATTTCCTTTTCCGTGATTTTGTAGGTACATGTGGGTTGTCTTGGGTCAACTATCTTGTACACATGTGTAGTAATGGAGCAGGGCGTGTGGGGCTTTATAAAAGGGGTTTTTAAGAAGAGTTGTTTAACAGTGTTTTGGAAAAGAAGGAATCTGAGATGGCCTGATGCCAGGTAAGCATGTCTGGTGAAAATTAGGGTTATAACACTGGTATTCCTGGAAGAGAGATTTGTAAGCTATGAGTTCTTCTGGAGAGCATGCGATGCCTATGGTGATTTCCTCTATCATTCCAGGTTTGATGGAAATATTGATTTTGATGGTGGGGACATGTTGGCCATGTTGCTTTATTCAAAAGAGTTGAGGGAAGGTATAATGTTATTGAACCAGCCTATATGCCTTGATGGAATAAAATATTTTGATTCGATTGTGTATATGGAGTTTTTTTTAGGAGGCACAAAAGCGTCCTGTGCGAGAAAGAGCACCCAGTGATGGAGTGGATCCCATGGGCAATCAGGGGTAGTTAATTCCTCAAGGATGGTCACCATGTGGTTGTCTTCTGGTGGTGACGATGTAGAGGGGATGTTGCAAGGATCTTGCGATGGTTCACTTGACATAAACCAAATATCGAGATATTGTGGCTTGAAAACGGTAGTTGGGCATAATATTTCTGTGGGAAAATGAGTGGAAAAATTGGGGGAATTTGGGGGGAAATCATCCTCTAGGCTATCCATGAACCATGGAGGAGTGGAAATTCCCTCAGTCTTGAGGGATAAGATATAAACAATATTGGGAGAAGGATTAGGGGGAACTACCAGTGTCATTGTTAGTGAGGTGATGGGAGGAGTTTGAATAAGGGCCATTTGACGATGCTTGTATTCAATAATCGTGGGACACTGGTAGGTGAAATGTGCTAGTGATTCACAGAGAGAGAAAGGGAATCACATCCATTTGTTGAATGAGGTCGTGACATAGTGTATGTCAGTGACTTGTGTTTGAGAGGATGCGGATGGGAAGGGTTCTTGCTGAAAGATCTGGTGTACAGCTGCTAGCGTCTGTCGAAAGTGAGGTAGCATCAAGCAATGGTGGGTGTAATGGACATACTCCAAATAGATGGCACATGCGAATTTTGTTCACAAACCTTTTCCTCTTGTAGGGGATATAATGGTAGAATTTGGTGAACTAGATGAAATGACAGGCAGTATCGTCGCTCAATGGAGTTGAATTAAATTGCATAGCTTGGGGAGAGATGGGAATTTATTTGTGGGGTGTCTATATTTCTCACATAGTGCAAAAGGATGTTGAACTTAGGGTGGAAGTCGAGTGGTGGACTCTTTCTTTTTATGTCTACCCCCAACTGTAGTAATGGTGCTAGTGAGTGGGGAAGTGGGTGGTGTGGTGGAAGTAAGTATTGGAATATGCATCAGATTTCCTTCTATTTGGGGAGGAAGGGATGGTTGAGGGACCATATCAGATGGATGTAGATAGCATATTGGGATTGCAAGAACCATATTGGGAAGGGTAAGCATTTCGGCTACCTGGAATGCTTGTACATCCGGTGGGGGGTAAAAGAAGGGGATTTGAGTAATGGCTTGGGGGACTGTCTCCCAAACTGGGATGTGGCCCTGGGGGAGGGTGTAATAAGGAACAGGGGGCACTAGAGGGTTATCAAGGGATTCATGAGGAAGGAGCTCTACAACTAGTGGGACGTTAGATAGTAATGAGGCCTCTATGGGAGGAAGGGTATCTCTAGTTTATATTCCATTAGATGATATGACACATACTTGTGCTGAGGGATGTATGAGTGGAGGTGCTCCATGGTATGTCCCTAGAAAGGATGGGTATTTGAAAATTCTGGGACCCATTTCAATGAGTGGGTAGGCCTCTAGATTAGTGTGAACAAAGGGTAGGATATTATCGATGTTGGAGGAAGGGTTGGGCTCGTAATGTGATACTTGGTCAATAGTGATGATCTTCCCATTATGGGGGAACATCACTGTGTGAAACAAAAAAGAGGCCACAACCTTCATCGCATACATGTAGCTACGCCCAAACAAAATTTTGTAATCGAGAGGAGCGTCGATAACTTCAATGTCAATGAGGATAGTCTTGCCCCCTAGTTCAACAGGGACATTTTGAAGGATCCCTTCAGGAGAGGATATGAGCTCGGGGGAGCCAAGTTTCTTCCATACGGTTTTGGACATGATACATGTGGATGCACCTTTATCAATGATGCATCGATGGAGCGTGATGTTCCAGATTTTAATCGGTATTTGGAAAGTGACCAAAGAAGGGAGTCAAGGTTCCCCACTATCAAGATCAAAGGTTATGAGTCGATTGTCGGTAGGGTCAACTGTCCCCAGGGTGGAAAGTAATGACTTCCATTGAGTAGGAAAGGTTTGAAGGACTTCTAAAACTGACATGGTAATAGGTGATTGCACCAAGTCGTCGACCAAACTATAATTGTAGGCTGCCCTAGCCTGAGGTTTGTTGACATTCCATCATAACGGGATGCGAGGAATATGAAGGGGTGGTTTTGTGTTAGGGCATGGAATCATCAAAGGTGGTCTAGTTGTGGCTGGAGCAGCTTCTGAGGTAGTGGGAGCAGAGTCAGAGGGTGTGTTGTATTGATTATTATGTGTTTGTAGAAGAACTTCTTCCTCTCTAGTGAGGAGGATAGTGCGATCTGTAAAAGTACTCAGGTTGGGATATTGTCCCATCTGTGGTGGGGAAAGATGCATCTCCTATTGGGTATTCATCACCCCTTGGTGTGGAATGGGGTTTTGTAGCATGACTGGGGGGGTTTCTACACATATTTCTATGGGGCCTACTAAGTGGTAGGTGGTGTTGTGGGATGTGGTCCATTTCTAGATTGTTTCATCCTTTTAAATTCAACGCTTTAAGGGAAATGGTGACTATAATGGCCATATTCACCACAAAGGGAAAAAGGGAATTTTTTTTGAAGATTATTGTTATTCTTCCATTGTCGTTTGTTATTATTTCCCCCATGGGGGTTCTGGTTCCCCTGATTTTGTTTTCCCTCGGCAGGTTGGTTCTGTTGGGGGTGATTCCCTCCTGGTCTTGAATTATTGTTGTTTTTGTTTTTCCCTTTATTTTTGGCATTATTCGACTGGTGGGTCAGATTTTTCATATTCAGTTGTTCGAATTTGTGGACTTGTTGAACAGGAGAGGGCTAAACAAATTTAACCCAAGCGTGTGGTTGTCCTTGTGGAGAAGCAATGGGCTGGGGAGGACCAAAAAATGGTAAGGATGGATTATGTTGTGGAAATGATCCATAAGGTACATAGGAAGGTGTGGCGCTTTCACTAGTGCTTAGGGTGTACGCAGAGGTAGAGGTGTTTCTAGAATTAGGTTGAATATTCAGGCATGTCATGGGTGTTGGCGGGGTTCCACTTATGGGTGGAGGGGGGGGAAACAACGTATGGTTGTTGATAGGGGGGAGGAGGATAATAATGGGTTCCTCCATATACTAGTGGATATTGAGGTGTTCCATACATCGGTGGTTGTTGGAGGTGTGAATTTTGGTGTGTAGTGGTACCAATCAATCCATCCACAGAGTGAGACATCCTAGGTTTGTCGTGGMCGAATGGMATGGGTCTTGAGGTGTCAGGTAGTACTGTATATAAGTATCCTAACTGTGAATAAGTGAGCTCGAAATGTTGAGCCTTGCTGATGGCTTCTTCTTCAGAYTRAGGGAAGGTAGCGGCCACATCCTTGGTAAGGAGGGAAACAAGTGATTTGAGAAACCAATTAAKGCATTGTTTCTTGGTGGCTTCTTCTTTGCATAGACTACGTCACCAATGCMATTCATGAATGTGCTCAGCGATGTGTGTAGYGGAGRTTTGTTTAAACTYTAAGAGTAGTTCAAGACCATTGTCATGGMAGATTGGTAGTTAAAAGAAGGTAAAAAATGCTTTGGCCAAAKATTCAAAGGTCACAAGGGACCCATATTTTTCTTCTACWTACCACTTGGCTAATGGGCCAGTGAKCTTGCRTTGGAATAACCTCAACCGAACAGAGTTGTCCATGATGTTGTTTGAAGAGAACCATAAATGGAGGGTCATGATATGGTTGGACGAGTCRTATCTTGYTTTTCCTTCAGACTTGGGAATGTCTGAAGGGATATTGATAGGCATTGTTGGCCATGTGGGGTCATGCAAGATAGGATCATTAGTGAGCTTAGTCAGATCCGGTATGTTGAGGGAAGCCAAGTATGACATTTAGGGTGGCGGTGGAGGGTTAATTCCCATCATGGTGGGAATGGTTTGTGTACCCAACCCATGAGGAGGGTTAGTTCCATCCCTGGTGTGATTTTTTTGTGTCCCTGACCCTTAAGGGGGGATAGGTTGGGTTGTACTTCCTCCTGGGGAAGAAGTGTTCCCCCTTCTTCCTTGTAAAGGAAAGTGGGTGGATGGTTGACCTTGGGAAGTGGACCCAAGTAAAGTGGAACCAAGCAAAGCAGATCCTAAGATGGTAGAACTCATAGGAGTGTGAGAAGGTGGAGTCGATGAGTTGGAAAGACTAGAAAATCCCCCTAGAATGGGAGGGAGATTTATCAAGCGTCTGGAATGATGGGGATTCTGTGGGTCCCCTATGATGTTTGACTAGCAAAGTGGATGTGTGAAAATGGTGATGAGAGCAATAAATGAACAAGAGTCTTTGTTTATGATTTTTTGGACCTTCACAATATATCTCACAATTGCATTTAATCACAAGAGAATCATACATAAATCAATTGATAAAGAATCATACATGTGGGTAGGTAGGTTTTGTCCATGTGAAGAACAAAGAAAACAAAATGCTCCTGTCCTAAGAGATGTAACGTCCTTCCTCTCAAATAGTACTGGACCTTCCAATAGCACTCAACAGTGGGGTTTGAAGCCATTGGAAGATGAAATAGTGAAGGATGAAGTAATTAGTTATAATGAGCGGTAGAGGGTGCATATTCCAAAAGAGCTGTTGATATTTCCCAATAGCCACACAAAATATGATCAAGGTACAATTGTATCCCACAATTTCAACTTAGGTAGATATCCTAAAATTTGGTCACTAGGTACCTCGGTAAAAGTGCAACATTTAGATTTTTGGCCTAAGAAATCGGTCACGGGTTGGATCTCATCCAAAAGGTGGGTGCCTCAAGGGGGGATGCATAAAACAATCGGACCTCCGCCTTTGACCCTTCACGGGTATCTCCCTGCCTTATGGTGTTAGGAACACTTGACTTGGAGAATTTAAAGTTCCCTATTTGAAAACTTCTATTGTTTGAAGATATGAGAACTAGATAATGGGGATTTATTTGGATGGCTCTCCCCGAGATCCTACCTAGACTAAAAAAATTATTTTGGCACCTCCTGTGGAGGAAAATTGAGTGAGTTTTTTAGAAAAAAATTTAGATGTGGTTGTTTGAGAGATTGGTGGTGTGAACCAATCTCATTGAAATTAATTGGGAGTGGATAGTCTCGTCGAGAAAAAAGGGGTGGGGCATTTCAGAATCCCTTTGGAGAAAACTTCAACCTCCATGATTTTCTAGATGAAGCTATGTGAGTGAGTAGTGACTTTATGTGTGAACAAGTGAAAGTGTGCCAAATTTTTAATAAGTTAGGTGTCACCTTGTTGCATGTGGACTTCGTGTGGTCCTTACAAGTCTCGATTACCTAATTTACTAAATTCCATTGGTACAACCTTGCAGAATTTTAAAGTCCCTAAAGAACTAGCATGTGGACATATGGGTTCTTACCAATCCTTTAACTCCCTAGTGTGATTTAATGTAAGAAATCTTCAAAAACTATCCTAGAATGTGGACATGTGGGCATGTATGGGCCCATTACGAAACCTTTAAACTTCCCTAGTGATGTAGTCTAAGAAAGTAAATTCAAAAACTATCCTATCTTTGTAGCATGTGGGCATGTATGGGCCCTTACAAATTTAAGATGTGTTTGAAAAGAAACTAAGAGGAGTCTCGAGGGGGTTGTTGTCCTCTCCTAAAGATTTTGTCTTTAAGGGAGATGAAATTTTCCCTCAATCGTTTTTCTGATTCTCAAGATCACTTTGTGGTGCGAGAGAAGAGCATATTCAAAGATTGACGTTCAATTTCTTGTCCCAATGCAAGTATTTATATTTGTGATATAGAATGATTCCAACTTATCTTTAATCAAATCAAGCCATACATGTGGCAAAATGAATGCAAAAAGATCATAAATATGGATTTTAACCCCCTAAGTGTCTATGTTTTGGATAACCCTTCATGTGGAGAGGGAATCTAAGTGTGGTACATATTGTAATATACATAGAATCAAACTTAAGAAGGCTATTGGCCTCCAACAGATCACAAAAACCCTTAAAATGAATGATTTTCTAGACAAATGTGTGGGTCGCAGACTAGATAGAGGCGCATTGGGCACCAATGCACAAATGGAAAATGACCTTTTAGCGCAGTGCGCAGAATGCATTGAGAAACACAGTGGGTTTGGCACGCATGCTCAGAAGAAGTGAATGTGGGTTAACAAACCCGAGCACTTTCTGTTACACGACCGTGAAAGAAATTTCATATGAAATTCTCTCAACTCAGCTCTGAATTTAGCTTTTTGCAGGCAGGCATGGGCCAGTTATGGTTCCTGCAAGGAAAATAAACTAAAATCAAGTGCTAAAACAACCCAAATGGGAGGGGGGAATTGATACCTATCCCTAGTGGAGTCTCCAATCTGTTGCGTCCCTTTCGTCACCTAAATGAGAAAAATAAGGATGCTTACAAGTCCAGTTGGGTTAGCTGGACAAGACAATAGTGAATGGAAGAGTTAGAAACATCAAGCATATAAAATAAACAAAGAACTAATTCTAATAACAATAAAAGAAACTAAAATAGAGTGCATAAGGGAAATATAACAAAAATTAAACAACATGCATGCCACCAATGGATAATTTTTATTAGTGGGAAAACACCAAAGAGAAAGGGAGACTTATGGGTCCCCTCTTCCTCCAAGGGAGGGCTCTTGAACCCCCAATGATTGAGCTCTTACAAGTAACGAACTAAAAGTAAATGGTGAATAAATCCAAATCTCATCCACTCAAGAGGTGGTGTGAATGAATAAATGAAATGGTGCTTGTATGCTCTTGATGAGAAAGGAGGATTCTCCAAGAGAATATAGGAAGCATAACAATACAAATTAATTCCTTGAAAATATAGTGCACACGTGGCCTCTTTCTATAGAAAATCTTTGAGACATTATTCAACCAATCTTTAGTGTGAACAAGGGGCTCTTTAGGGCACCCTTAGGTCTTTGACCATCCCCCCACTCGGATTCATCTCAGATTTGGGTGTCAAATCGACTTGGGAGATGAACCAGAAGTGGGTGGAAAGCTGACCAAAATCATAAATGCGTCATTCTGAGGTGTCTGCGGTTTTTTGTGTCCACATTCACGCATCGTGCGCATATGAATTTTTCCATCATTATTCAACTGTCGCATGTGTGAGCACTGCCTTTGTATCCTTAGTGCATGCTGATTTTTTAACCAGTTGTATAGTTTTGTGCCCTTTGGAAATGCATTTTTTGGGCCATGGATGAACTAATGGGTGTTTGAATATGTTGGATTCCTGTAACCATTTGCGGACAAAATTCCAGTGATAACAAGGGTTTCCTCATAAAACCCTAGGTTTACAGTATCAGTTGTGTTGAAACAATGAGAGGGGGGGGTAAATCAATATTACCCTTTTTCAACAATTATCAATTACCTTTATATTTTGTTAATTAACAAAATATATCAATAATGGAATGGTATGTAAAATAAATTATATAAATATAATTAATAGGAATTAGAAGGTTTTTATGAAGAATAGTGAAGAAAACCAATCCTTTTTAGAGCACCAACTCTAGGAGACATAAATCCCCTTCTTCAGGGCACCAACTCTAGGAAGCACAAACTCCCTTGTATTTAGGGAACCAACCCTAGGAATCCCTAACTCCCTTATGTTTAGGGAACCAACCCTAGAAAGCACCAACTCCCTTGTCTATAGGGAAGTGACCCTAGGAAGCACTGACTCCCTTGTATTTAGGGAACTAACCCAGGAAGCACCAACTCCCTTAAATTACAATTTACTTAGTAAAGGATATGAATCCTTATGTGCTGCTCCCTTCCACCCTCACTTCATAAGAATCATCGACTCTTCTTCTTGGACTCTGCTTCTATTTTGATCTTATGATATGGACTTCAAAGGCCATGGTTCTTCACCATTCTTCCTTGCTTATATAGTCACCCAACTGGTGTGAGATATGAAGCATTGTGTCGCTTTGTTTGGACCATCACACCTCTTCATTTAGATTAAAAATAATAACATTTGTTTTTCTTCATTATTATTCAAACATTATCGTGAAGGATTTTCAAATCAGTGAGAGGGATTTTTAGAATTTCATCACATATATGGATCAATTTCTTTCAACTAGATTCCATATCTCTGCAAATATTGCAGAAATTGAATTTTGTAGAGGTGCTTCCTTCAAACCATTCACATGTGACCATATGCGCAAAACCACGGGCTTATGAAATTAAGAAATGTTCTCAATGCCTCAAGGCTTATGTGTTCGTAACCCTTGACCAGGGGTTGTGTTGGTGTCTAAATATGTTCAATATATATCTTACACTCATTTAAATGTCAATCCAAGATTCGTAATCAAAAGAGTTGTTACACTATATGTGACAAGAGCAGGTAACCTACCTAAGTCTGTTGCATATAGGAAATAATTAATAACATAAAAACTATGTTTCTAAGTTTTCTAAATACTTCAAACACCTTTAAACTTAGAAGAGAAAATTGATAATGAAAATTCTTCATGCAAACAACCAATCAAAGGGATTCTATCCTAGAGAAACAAGTATGTTCATTTCAGGCTCATGAATTAAAGAGATGAACTTAAGAAGCTTGTCTCATGTAGCAATCAAAACAATAAATAGCAATCAACTCCAATCACTCTTGAAATCAAAATCAATTCCAGCTTCATGCAATTCAAACAAACTAGTACAAGGAACATTCAACATAACTGAGAGACCTCATTATGGAACATGAAGATGAAATATAATGTCTTCTCGTTCCTTGATGTACAAAAACTATTGCAATCATAAACTCAAGATATCAATCCCACACTTCAAACAATTAAATGGAAATCTCGAATACTTGAGAAGAAAATACCTATTTGGTCTAGCACCTACTTATTCACACCAAATTATAAATAAATAAATCAATATTGAACTTATGAAATAGATTAAATATCATTAACACACACTGTTGTAAAACACTCACAGAATCACACACAAATAGAATTGCATTCACAAAATAATTACAAATGAGCTTACCTTGGTTGGATCAGTGGGCCCTTGTTGTGCCAACAAGGAAGCTCAAAGAAACTTACAGAATAGTAAAATTTACAAAACACATGGAATTGATGAATTTAACTTCATATTGATTCTTCAGCAAGTATGTTTACAGAGATAATATGTTCAGAAATCCAATCTACAACATAACAATTCCTCTCCCTTTTGGCTTAGCCATCACTCAATTTATATGATTTTTACATTACAATTTTGGATATAGACAATACAATACAAATCAAAACCATTTTCCATCAATGGATGTCGATTAAAACCATTAGCTAATCATGGAAATGCAGTTCCCACAAATCTGGGCATGATCTTAGAATTTCTGGAAAATTGGCAAAGTTTTAGGATGGATCGTTCCCCCTGATATGGAGGTCCACATGTGTGTGATATGGAGATTTTGTCCCATGATTCTGAATGAAAACACCACTCTGGACAAAACCCATGTCCCTAAATTTTGAGATTCATCGTCATCAGCCCGAAAATTGAGGTGAAAATCTAGTACCAAAATGTTGGTACCGGAATCCTGTAGGTAGGTGTTTAGGACCGGAATACACACAGTCACACCATGAGTACCGGATTAACACATAATAGATGTTGGTACTGGATTAGTCACCCAGGAAGTATCAAATCAATGCTGCTTAATATTCAAACAATTAGGATCATACCAAATCAAACATTTAATCAAATTAACTCAAGAAAAACTAAACAAATCATGCCTTAATCATAATTTACCCCTTCTTCACATGAACAAGGTCACTAAGTGGATTTATGGAGGAAAAATTCAAGTATACACTCATAACATAGGTAGAATAGGCTCATATAGAGGGTAATATAAGGAATTAGAAATGTCAAAATGGAGACTCAACATACCCCCATGCTTAAGTCATTGCATGTCTTGATGCAACAATGTTATTCAAAATTTTCAAAATTGATGGTACTCCTCACTTGATCAAGCATTCCCTGGCATTCCACCCTTCCTCGTCTCCTAAGTTCCTAGTATACAATATAATCTTCTTGGCTTATGCTTCACACCTCTGACCCATGGAAAAGTAGTTATGACGGAAAAGTGGAGTCATAAGTATTAGATCTGCTAGTGATTTGGCGTTAAGTCTTATCCAATCTGTTTTTTATCAAAGTTAGGAGAAAGGGCTGGTTGTGAATCTAATATGATTATAGGATAGTGTTCAAGATATTTCATAATGAATTTGATTAATAATCCCCCCTGGCTATATTACCTTTAAAATAAAAGTGATATAGCATAGTTTAGATCCCATTTGAGGAGAGGGACACATAAAGGAATACATCCCAAGATGATTAACTCGTTTCTTATCCAAGTTTTTAGAGATGAAGCTCTTCTTTCTTAGGTAAGGTGAATTACACATACTGAGGGTCCCACTTTTCATGCAAACCCATTTATTTTAAATATATAACTCTAAAGTGGATACTTGAAGGTTCTTAAGAACATCTTCCGAGAGATATAAAGGTCATATCCTAGCCTTGATTTGATAGTGATTTCTTCAGAGTGAGACCCAAGGGTTTTTGTTCAGTTTCAAGTGTGTCACTTTATGTTTTTCAACTCCCTTTACCTGGCATAGCCCCGCTTCCAGCAGGCATGTTCAATACCCCGACGGGTTTACCTTAGTACCATAAAAGTGTGGCCCCACTGCCAGCATGCATGTTCAGTACCCCAGCGGGTTTACTTGTACTTTCTAATACTTCCTTTTTGTTATATTACTCAAAAGATTTAGAATTATGTATACTGCTCATTGACATTTTTAGAGTATAAGGAAGGTAGGTGGTACGAGAGTGTTTTAGAGTTATTAGGCACATAATTAATTTTTTGCAATTATCCCAAGGGTGACATCATCCACATTCAACTTAAATCTCAACTATTCAATGTATAATGGAACATCTTGGATAATGACTAAGAGGTCCCTCTAGTTAATCCTATTAGGTTTATCATGAAAATTCATTGAGGTTTTGCAAGGGCGGTCCACCACATGAGGTTTTCATCAATACCTCCAAGAGAAACTTGTAAAGATAAACTTGGATAAGAACTTGTTGAATCAACTAGGTTAGTATTATACATAATGGTGTCACCACTTTTCAATGGATATTTCAATTAGCAATCACTTTTTCAAAATGATGAGGTAATAAGACAAGTGCACCCATTATCATATCGAGATAAATGTGGAAATATCTTCTTAAAGGAGAGCAAGGATGAATCATTCAAGGTTGAGTGTAGAAATGTAGGAGGAATATGTACATGAGAATAAAAAAAAATCGACACAAGACTTAAATGATCCTTGATATAAATAACATGAAGAGATTAGCCCATACCTCTAATTACCTGAAGTGAAAATGATGTTAAGCACAAGACAAAGATGATATCACCTTGGCATCAATACCAGATTGGTAATTGGTATCAGAACATGTTTCTGCAGTACCATAATAGATAGTATTGGAATAGGACAGTAACGGAACATGGCCATACTGGAACAAAGCAGAGGGAAAAAATAGAGTGACGGGATGAATGATTTCCATACAAGGGCTTGCATAAATTCATGGTAGGGAGTGTGCAATAATTGAGAGTAACCATATGTTTACTGCATAATTAGTCTAATTCCTTAGTAAAACGAAAAAAATTGTTGAGTTTATATGTCCTATTGTTTGAAGCATTTAAATAGAGAAGAAAAAAATGAATATATGATTAGAGTTGCCATCACCTTATTACCAGTACAAGATCACCTGAGTACTAGATGGACGCAGGGTTGTGCTTAGTACCATAAAAGCGCAAACCTCCTCTTTTGGTACCAGATGATCACAGGATTATGACCAGTACCAGAATAACACAGACCTCCTCTTTTGGTACTAGATGTATGCAAATATGTGGTCTAATACCCGATGGATTCCGATACAAACATTGTATTCCGATACTTGAGGAGAATTTGACACAATATCTAGTGGTAGTGATTTTGAAACTTTGTAGGTTGCACCTTGTAGAAGTAGTTGATGTTTTCTAGTGTTCTAGAAGAGGACCTGTGATCTGATTTGACTGAAAAACCATATAGATGGAACAAATACCAACACTAGATGCATGAAATCTGAGTTTACATCGAAATGATGAAAAATAATTTGGTGACTGGGCTCCAAGCTCTATAAAAAGAGGGTATTACGTAATTGGATGACCACATGTTGTGATTTAGAAGCCTCCTCTTTTGGGACCAGTCTGATCACTTCTCTTGTTGGGTCTTCCTTTTTATTACAAAAATAATAATCCTAAATACTACTGTCTCAAAAACCACTCCCCCATGCTTGAGGTTTTTCATGGCCTCATGCAAACAATGCGACACTAAAAAAACTGCTCAGAAGGTTGTGAATATCTTCAGATTCTCCTCCAAAGATTTAGCTACTGTCACATTTGAAAACCCAACAAAGTCATCAAGTTATCCAAAATGAGCATGCACAGATACTTTTGCTGATGATGGACTTGCAAGTTGTGGAGAAGGAACACCATAGAATGGAATAACACTATCGACTTCTAGAAACAACACATCACTTGCAATAGATAAAGCGCCACCCTTGCAAATAAAACTGTTACTCCAAACATTTTCCTTCAGCCACTTCATGGATGCTGCAATATATTTAATAACTTTCCAATCAATACCATCCATTAAAGAGGTAGAGGTTGTTGCATCAACAATAATGACAGTCGAACCCATCTGTAAAAATGCCACATTCTGTTGCAATTGCTCTTGCTTTGTTAATATTGTCGCCAACAATCCTTCTCACTTTAATACCTGCCATTCTACAGACTTCAACAACTTCTTTGAGACCAAGATGCATAGGATCCTTGATGACAACAATGATAATACATGTATAACCATTTATATGGATGGTTCATTCTTTGAATCAAAATTATCTTCCAATTCCATAAAAGCAAGATAGATAGATCGAAAAGAAAATGCCCAAAGTAAACAAAATTTAAACCCACAGCGACACCAAACTACTGCAATCACTAAAACTGATTCCTAAATATGATGATGAATCCAAAATGCACATGAGAGTTAGAAAATTTCAAAGGTGTCTGATCCACCAGTCTCGATATCCTTTCTTATTGACCCCATCCCATCCATTTCCATTGCCTTTGTTTAAGAAAAAAAATTTAAAAAATCAACACCATCTGTTTACCAAGACTCTAATGTCCTCAAAGGTCCAGTGACCATGAAGATCCCAATTTCCATCTTTTCACATGGGAGGACATGTTATAATCCTTATCAATGGATGTCCAACCTCCAAGACCCTACTCTCACTCACCATTTTCAAGACGAAAATAGTTACATTGAAGCTTTCATGGCAGACACCATAGAACTACAACAACAAATGTAGGCCGAGATGTAGTCCAGAATGCCTCTAGAGGTATCAAATCCCCTAGAGTGTTGAGGTACCTGGTTATATTACCAGCACATTCTTGAAGGAAAGGAATATCTAGCTCTATGCAGGAGAGTGGAAAGACAACCTGGTTTAGTTGCATCATTCCATTATTATCTTAGGAGATGCTACATGGAGGAATTTTTTCTTGACTGGAATGAGATTGCAGAAAAACTTGGTTATGTTCATGTGGGTATGTATCGAAATTCAAGAATATCATCAGAGGTCTATTTGATGCATTAATCTAATATGAGAGTTGGGATGCAAAGGATATGATAAAGGGAGTTTGGTGTGCAATAGTTTGTGGGACATCATTATGGTTTCTTTTACATTCTAACCAATGCCCCTAATCAATTGACTTTATGTAGTGTTGGGAATATAGCCTCAAATAAATGGAAGAGTTTGGTCCAAGTAGCAGGAGATGTCACAATTGAGGATATGGATATGTTTGATAAGTACTTGGTGTTAGTTCTTCATAAGGGAGGAATTCCAGTAATTTGTCCATTGCCTATGCTTCTACAAATTGACTTGAATGATGGAATGCAACTTGAAGACTTAATTTATGGTTCCTACCAATTTCAGCTAAGATGTGCACTATTTTTCCTAGATCGAATCATGATTTCAAGTCTTATATTTTCCATGTAGTGATCTCGAAGAGATTCAACAAAAAATACATCAATGATATTTAGAAGATCAATATCTTCTTGGATCTCATCTCGTACTTCTTGTATCTCTCTTTCAATACCTTCTTCTCCAAATAAAACACCCAATGATCGAGGTTCTAGAAATAGTGTATGGGATGTTGTGCAAATGCTCTTACCATATCTCAAGATGATATTCAAAATCACATAGGCACACAGAAAGGCATTTACTAAATACATTAACAGTTCCAACATTTGAGAAACAACAATCTTGGAAACTCTATTTCCAATTCATGGTTGATGACAATATTACAAAAAAATGGATTTATGAGGTTGCAAGTAGGATCCCAAAATGTATGTATTGCTGCTAAAAACCAACAGACTGTAACTGCACTATATGATTTTCCAAAAGCATGTCAATTTCTCTAGAATTTTCATTATTATCTGCAAAATGGACAAGACACTTGATCCCATATATGCATACTGAATAGTTTCCCTTGATCCTAGAAGATTAACATTCATTATCTGTTGTTGATATTTCCCCTATAGCCCTTCATACACAACTTACAAGTTCTCACTGTAGAGAAAAGGGTGCACTTCTTCAACACTTCACAACCATCAGTTGAGAAAAAGATAGAATGGTGAAGGGTTTCATGGGAGAAAATTTAAAAACAAAAGGGACACATGTGGGGTTATTAGTGGGTATTGGTGGGATTAGAAAAAGAAGTGGCAAGGACAAGTGGTAGGATAGAATAACAAGCTTGCAATGTTGTCTTTACAATAAATTTCCTTCATTTTCAATAAATCAGAAGGATCAGAAAAATGCTTACCTCAATTCACCCTTGGAGCTGATACTTACATATCTAAATTCTGAGTTATTTTTGCAGGAACTTGAGCTTTGAAGACCATCTAGAAAATCTAATTGTGCATGACCGGATTTTAAGAATGCATCCGGGTTGCTAGGACATTGTTGATATATTTCTTATATACAGTCTTGGTACCAGGAAAACAATCATGCTGTTGCCTTTGAGATGTTTGTTACTGAGAAACCTGCTATAAGAACAAAGATTGAGCATGGGAACAATGACCTCCTTTTTTCCAACAAGCTTCCTTGTCAATTGTTGACATTCCTTGCTTATTCGGAAAACATAAAAGAACTATTGCACTATATCTTAAACTGAACCACTAACTATATGTAGTTATTTATTCATTCCCTACCCTACTTGAGAGAAGAGAAAGCCTTTTTTTTTCAAGTATAGGAAAATTTCCAGTGAATCCATGTGCATAATAGGGTTAGAAATATATCCATACTCGGGTTTACGAGATAAATTTTAATGCATACCGGAATATGAAGGATCACGGCTTTGATGATGAGATCAAACAATAATTAAAAGTAACAGAGTAGTGTGACCTGAAAACTAATTGGAACCATCTTTCAATAGGATCAATATATTCTTGTTTCCCTTCTTTGTTTAGGTCACACAACATGTCCTCCTTTTCCATTCCACGCAGAGCATTTTCTTCAAGATGATTGGTCTCTGAGGTACATACAAGATATTCTAAGAGTCATGCTAAGAAATCCTCAATATCAGGTTCCAATGGTTTCTCTCCATTGCATTCTATCCATGATTCTTTAGTCTCCTCAACGAATTGACAATAGGAATCTAAAGGGACTTCTAAATATTCTTGTGGAGAGACAACTAAATTCTTGGCTACTGTCAAGATATGCTCTTCCTGAGAGGCGGATATCCCAACTACTACTATAATGCAAGAAAGTTCTTGGAGGAACATTCTTCAAGTGCTTGATCATCCGTGAATTAATCAAGCTGGTTCATTATCCCTGTCTCACAACACAACTTAGTACTCGTGGGTTCTTACAACACCCCAAAAATGATTTATCATCAAAGATTTGAATTTTAAAACTAATAAATTAAAACTATTTGCAAAAATAAAACACAACAAACTTGAGCTCCTAGCGTTACTGGGACCCTATTGTCACCAGGTTATCGATTCACACAAGTTATCCCATCATGAAAACACAATTTTGCATAAAAGAAGGAAAAACACACTTACATTAAAAGAAGAGAGGACAACCTAACTTTGGAGCAACCCCACCAAAGTGGATGTGTGGGCTCTTCCCGCACGTCTTACTGTCTTCTCTCCACCCTTAGGTAATCCATAAAACCAATCCAAAATCATTAAAGCAATATAATCCAAATACTACCTATTACCGTTTACAACTCCCCAGCAATGACACCAAAATGTTGGTGTATAAATATGTTCAATATATATCTTACACTCATTTAAATGTCAATCTGTGATTCGTAATCAAAAGACTTGTTACACTATATGTGTTGAGAACAGGTAACCTACCTAAGTCTGTTGCATATAGGAAATAATTAATAACATAAAAACTATGTTTCTAAGTTTTCTAAATACTTCAAACACCTTTGAACTTAGAAGAAAAAATTGATAATGAAACGTCTTCACACAAACAACCAATCAAAGGGATTCTATCCTAGATAAACAAATTTATTCATTCTAGGCTCATGAATTAAAGAGATGAACTTAAGAAGCTTGTCTCATGTAGCAATCAAAAAAGTAAATAACAATCAACTCCAATCACTCTTGAAATCAAAATCAATTCCAGCTTCATGCAATTCAAACAAACCAGTACAAGGAACATTCATCATAACTGAGAGACTTCATTATGGAACATGAAGAGGAAATATAAAGTCTTTTGGTTCCTTGATGTACCAAAACTATTGCAATCATAAACTCAAGATATCAATCCCACACTTCAAACAATTAAATGGAAATCTCGAATACTTGAGAAGAAAATACCTATTTGGTCTATTACCTGATTATTCACACCATCTTAGAAATAAATAACTCAATACTGAACTTCTGAAATAGATTAAATATCATTAACACACACTACTGTAAAACACTCACACAATCACACACAAATAGAATTACATTCACAAAATAATTACAAATGAGCTTACCTTGGTTGGATCAGTGGGCCCTTGTCGTGCCAACAAGGAAGATCAAAGAAACTTACATAATAGTTGACTTTACAAAACACATGGAATTGATGAATTTAACTTCATATTGATTCTTCAACAAGTATGTTTACAGAGTTAATAGGTTTAGAAATCCAATCTGCAACATAACAATTCCTCTCCCTTTTGGCTTAGCCATCACTCAATTTATATGATTTTTACATTACAATTTTGGATCTAGACACTCCAATCCAAATTAAAACCATTTTCCATCAATGGAGGTCAAGTACAACCATTATCTAATCAAGGAAATGCATTTCCCACAAATCTGGGCATGATCTTAGAATTTATGGAAAATTGGCAAAGATTTAGGATGGATCGTTCCCAGTGAGATGCAGGGCCACACGTGTGCGATATGGAGATTTTGTCTTGTGATTCAAAATGAAAACACCTCTTTGGGAAAAACCCATGTCCCCAAATTTTGAGATTCATCATCATTAGCCCGAAAATCGAGGTGAAACTCTAGTACCAGAATGTTGGTACTGGAATCCTGTAGGTAGGTGTTTAGTACCGGAATACACACAGTCACACCATGAGTACCAAATTAGCATAGAACAGATGTTGGTACTGGATTAGTCACCCAATTAGTACCGGATCAATGCTACTTAACATTCAAACAATTAGGATCATACAAAATCAAACAATTAATCAAATTAACTCAAGAAAAACAAAACAAATCATGCCTTGATCATAATTTACCCCTTATGCACATGAACAAGGTCACTAAGTGGATTTATGGAGGAACAAATCAAGTATACACTCATATCATAGGTATAATAGGCTCATATAGAGGATTATATAAGGCATTATATGAGTCAAAATGGAGACTCAATAGGCTAGAACCTAGTCCTCTGAACTTTGGCCTTCGAATGATTTTTCTCTTAGAATCATCCAATCTTCCAAAGTTTGAACTTCCTGAAGTGGTTACCACTCACAAGGATTGATCCAATGGTTAACATGATTCTTGGAACCAAATCAACGATCTAGCTTCAATCCTTACACTATCCTTCCACTGCTTAATACAATGTCTATGACTTAATCAAAGGTTGAGATGGACGACCCTTACTTACTTCAAAAGTTCCTCCTTCAGGACGTATAGTGTTTGCAATATTTCAACCTTCCCGAAGTGCATTTTGTTGAAGTTCATATACTATATCAGATGGTCAATATTCAATCTTTCGTTAGATGGACGATCTAGGATTATCAAAGGCTTTCAAGAAAATTGATGTTCAGGACTTAATATGTAGTTTGAGAGGACAGTTCTTGTTTACTTTAGGATTTCGACGTTTCGGGACTCCGCCCTTTTCATTCTTTTGATTATTCCGAATAAAATTTCGTCGGAGTGTGTATCAACACTTCCCTGCTTAATAAGCTTCACATGTCCAGGAGCTAGAAATTTGAGCTTTGGCACAAAGGAGCTCCCTCTCTTCGGTTATTCAGTTATTCATGACTTCGAGACTTCGGGCTACTCAAACTATGAAGTAGCTCAATCCCTCCAGAGTTTTACCTACTGAATAAGTCATAGAATGGTGGTGATTTCTTATTGTCGGTTAACACCTTTTTTTATGCTATACTTCCACTATGATTTTTCAACAGTCAAGAACGCGCCTGAAGTGGATCAACAATTAGCGTTAATTCATGATTCAAGCTTGTTCTATCTTTCCATTGTACATAATCAGATAGTCAATAAATATTTTGTAGGATCTTATATCAATGACCAAACGTGAATTCATGACTTTGGCCTTCGACGCTTTGGGTGGTTGTTGGTATGAGAAACTAGATATCCCCGAAGGATATACTCCTGGAGTGACATAGCTTACTAATGTCACTGCTGATGTGGCACTAGCCATGTGGCTTCCATGTGTCACTTAGATTCATGAATTATGCATACCTAAAATGATGATTGGACCTTGACACTTGTCATAATATGATTGCACCATGTTTCCTTTTCGATGTGGTCTTGTTGACGTGGACTATGATGAGGTGGGATATTAATGTGTGTTCTATGTGTCTTACTTTGTGACTTTGAAGCTCCGACCTTCGGCTAAACTCATATGTTCTGAACCCTTTTTCGTCGAAGTGGTTAGTTTCGAAGTTTACCACCATTGGACCCGCCTAACCTCATCCAATGGTCACTATGCATTTCCCTAATCTTATGTACCTCATTTTCCTTAGGACTTCAGGGCTCCAACCTTTGGGTAAACTTACCTTTTCTTGGATTCTTTTCACTAGAGTGGTTAGTGCCATAGTTTACCGTATCCTTGTGATCTGATGGTTCCCATATTTTACTCTAGATCTTGACATGAATTTGAGGCTTAGGCCTTCAGGTAGTATTACCTGTTCCTATCTTCTTTTCACTAGAGTGGTTAGTGTCGAAGTTGTCTGTCTCCTTATGATCTGACGGTTCCCATATTTTACTCTACATCAATGGTTGACGTGACTTTGGGGCTTTTCCCTTCAGGTAATATTACTTGTTCTTCGCTTCTTTTCTCGAGAGTGGTCAGCACTGGATTTGATTGTTTCTAGGAAACCCCGATATGATGACTATCATTGATCTCAAAGTGCTCCTTAGATCCATCGGCTTACTTTTACTTCAAAACTTCGGCTTCGGTTAAAATTCCTTATTTCCTTCTGTCGATATTATCCGAAGTGGTCAATGTTGGGATGACCATGCGTACATCATTTCCATGATTGATTGTCCATGAATCCTAGTAGTCAATATGATGGTATAGATTTAATCTAGATCTCATGATCTAACTCATTCCCAAATCTTCAACAGACGGCCATGATTCTCCTCTTCTTTATGTAAGTTTCCTTTATGATCTGATGATCGGAATTTGTCTTGAAAACTACATCAACAGATAAAATTCCTCCTAACCTCTTTGGATTTATAATCAGATTCTAACTAAACCAAGATCATTGATCTGTGCCTTTCGTCATTGATTGATGATTGTCATATCTCCCAACTGTAACAGAGTTTCCTCACAATTATGAGGGTGTTTGATCCCAATAGCACTTCCTTAAGGTACACCTTTTCTTGAGATTTCTTGCTTTCTCTGATCTCATGCAATCTAATACATTGTCTCTCTTGAGATTTAGGTAGATTCCTCTACACCTTGTTCTATGTCTTCTGCGCACCTTAATACATTATTTCTCTTGATATTTTAGGATATCAAAGACATGTAATGATAATACCATATTGATCGTTTTGACAACAATGCCAAAATAATACCATGTCCAATCATTGATCATTTTGTCCTTATTTGACATCAATGCCAACACCATAATTCCATGTCCAACATTCTCCCCCTTTGGAATTGATGGCATCAAAGTAAAAACCCTTTTCCAATCTTAACTGGATTTTACTGATCATTCTCCCCCTTTGAAAACAATGACAAACGGGATGTTTTCTTTTAGGGTGATACTCCCCCTAAGGTGATTCCCACCTTCTATTTGAATCTCTCCCCCTGGAATCATGCTGCTACAACCAATCATGGGAAGACGAATAACTCCCCTTGAGGTGATTCCCACCCTGTCTATGAATCTATCCCCCTATAATAATTATTCTACAACCAATCATGGGAAGAAGAATAACTCCCCCTGTCTTCTCATAACATATGTTTTTAAGAAACCATTTCACATAACTTCACTGAAAGAACACATAACCAGCATGTTCCTGGGTAGATGAGGACTTGCAACAAACCATGCTAGATCTAGCATAGAGTTATACCATCAAACCATGATACTTTCGATGAAGATAGTTATATATTCATTCATTTGTAATCCAAGAGCCTCTTCATTTTTCCGTGCTTCATTACTCATAGGGGTATCCATAGGAACAATCTTAAGTATTCCCTAATTTATCCTTCCCTTATTTTGTTTACAATTTTGAGGAGGAGTTTCAGTAAATCATTAAAATAGCATTGGAAATTTTTTGAGATCATCATGACTCAATTCTTCTGGTTGGTCTACTATTGAAGATTCATCACCATCATCATTATTTTGTGTAACAAAAACTTCTTAATCTTCTTCTTTAGAATTTTATTTTTCTATTTTTCTTTCATTAGCTAGTGGACTATTGATTTGCAGGACATAATCAAGAACTACAATTGTGTCGTATTCTTCTTTAGGAACTCTCCTTTCTTGAGATTGATTCATTTTATATGCAAAATTCTAATTTTTATATTATTTATTAGAAGTTTTATCCACCATTCCCATATTAACTACATCAATTTCAGGTGCAATATATTCATCATCTTTCTTTCTTTTTACTTCATATTTTCTTTTCCATATTTTCTTATTTAGTTTTTTAGGGTTTCCTATATTCAAGGATTGCATTGGTAATCTACAATATTTGGTTTCGTGCCCATATTTTTTGTATCTTTGACATTCAATATTGAAGTTTTGCAAAGGAGAAACTGAGTTATAGTTTCTCTTCTCTATATTGTACTTATTGTACTTATATCTTTGGACATTTCTATGATTGTATTGTCCATAATATTTTCAATGTACTTCCTTATGTCCAAAATTATTGCATGAGTAACATTATCCAATAAATAGATATTTATTAGGAGGATTCCTTATGGTGTTTGTATTTTTCTTGTCATCTTTTACTCTAGCAGGGAGTGTTGATTTCTGTTTATTTGGGGTTGTCTCTAATGGTATCATCTTTTCCATATTATATTTTCTTCTTAAGGAGACTTTTATAGAATCTGTGTAACTGATTGACCTTTTGGTTGATCCTTATGATGTAGTGGTTGAGTCTTGAGTGTATCCCAAACCAGTCTTGTTGTTTGGTGAACTTTGACTACTGAGAATTTCATCCAACAGTTTTGAACTATTTTCAAATTTTGATCTCTTCTTTTCTTTTTCAAATTCACCTTTTAGCAACTCAATCTCATCTTCTAGATTCTCACATACTTGTTCTCTATCATTGAGTTGTTTTAAAATGAATTATTCAATTATTTTATCTTCTAGGAGATGGGACTTCAAATCATTGATGATCTACTCTGACTCTTTGATGGTTCTTGATGCATTTATTTCTCTTGATTGATGTGATTCYTCAAATTATTGAAGTTGTGTCATAAGTAGTTTTTTCTTCTTTTTATACTTTCTTATTTCCTCCAGAGCACTAATTAGTTCTGCTTCTAGATCTACTTGACCTTCGCTTTCATATTTTTCTTCATTGTCTATTTTATTATTTTGAGTGTTCATTCCCATAAATAGAATCTTTGAATCTTCATCTTCACTCATATCTGAAGAGATGATGTTTTCTTTAGAGTAGAATTTTTTATTTTTCTTATAAAATTTGTTCTTGTATTGGTTTTTCTAGTTGTGGACTTCTTCATCATTTTCCTCCTTCTTGGGATAGGGAAATTTGTTAGAAAAGTGTCCAATTCTTCCAAAGCTGAAACATTTGAAAGGTAACATTCCTTTATATTTTCCAAATCCTTTTTGGAGTTTCTTTATAAAGTTGGTGTTACACATTATTTTGGTCATCTTGATGATCCATTGAAAAACATGTGTTCATGTTCCCAAAATATCCTATCTTCACGAGAATAATGACTAACTTCTTCTTATCAAAAACCCTATTAAGAAAGGTCATCGCAGGCTACATCATAAGCAGGATGTGACGATGCCTAGTCATCACACTCTGCCCTAAAATTGGTTTGCAATGTCTCTGCAAGCTTCCCTAAATCCAGGGTGCAACGATGTCAAAATACTAAGAAAAGGTTAAGTTTCACGAAAGTTATAGAAGGGGATCTTCTATAAGGTGAGGTGGAGTCCATATGGTTGGGATCCTACTCTCTTCTTTGATTTGGTGGGATCATTCCAATCTCTTTAAACATCTCTCTTTCCCCTATATAAAGAAGGATTTCTCATGGAAAAGGCTAAGATTGATTCAAGCAAGATTAATATTGAATATGCTAAGAATTGGATGAGGATTTCTAGTTCAATTCATACTTGAGGGCTTAATCTTAGTTTATCAAGTCATTGTGGATCTTCTTCATTCAAGGTTAGAGAAAGTGTGTGTGTTGGAGAAAAGGTTCATCGGAAGGGGACCTTTGGTTGTAATATCACTTTCATTATTATATAATAGAGTGATATGTTTCTTTCCCATAAAACTCATCTAGTTTTATTGTATGATTCCTTGATCACATACATAGGTTCTTGTTGAGCATATTATTGATTTCACTTTGGTTGGCTTGTTTTCCCTTATAGATCCAATATCATAGGAGCATTGGAGTAGATCTAGGATGACAATGACAAGAGGAAGTGATATTTAAATGGTATGTTTCCCATCTCTTGCTAGATAGTAAAATCAATGATTAGAGCTTAGGGAAAGCGTCATGTTCTGTTCTATTTTATTCTAGATCTAGGTGGATCTAGGGAGATCTATTTATGTTTGTATTTACCGATAAGTCCCATAATAGTTGGCCTCTTATACATCTGATATGTCCGACTGATCTTCATGAGACATATGTTCTTGTTTCTTATTTTCTTTAGATTCCTTTAAGGTTGTTTCACCTTTTGATGGTTTTTAGTTCCCTGTTCTCATCTCATATGCTGTAAAAATTCCATAAAGTTGATCAATTGTGAGTTTGTCAAGTTCTAGCCTATCTTCAATTGTAGAAATCTTGGCATCATATCTCATAGGTAATGACCTCAATATATTTTTTACATTAGGATTATCGGTAAGTTCTTCTCCTGCTTCTCTTATTGAATTAACTACCTCATCTACCCTATGAAAGTATTCAACAATGTTCTCTTCTTATTTAATTTTCAAATTTTTAAACTGAGTTCTATAGGTTTGTATTTTTTCTTCTTTGACTTTTCTATCTACTTCATATACAACTTCCAATTTGTCCCATATTTCCTTAGTTGAATTAAAATGCATAACCTTCACACATATAGAATTTGTCAATCCTCCTAGAATGGAATTAACTACTCTTGAGTTGTCATTGTAGATTTTATTTACTACGACATATATGGGTAGAGTAGTAGGTGTAGTGTAACCATCGACAATAGATTTCCAAATATCAAAACCAAGAGCCAACATGAAGCTTTTCATTCTTATTTTCCATAGAGCATAGCCACCTCCATTGAACAATGGTGATTTGTTGTTAAACATTCCCTCTTGTTGATCCATATTCAATATCTACCTTTTAGTTGTTAGACTATGCTAAAGGCACTCGCTCTGATACCAATTGTTGAAATACTGAGGGGGGGTGTGAATCAATATTACCCTTTTTCAACAATTAGCAATTACCTTTATATTTTGTTAAATACCACAATAGATCAACAATGTACCTGTATGTAAAATCAATTATATAAATATAATTATTAGGAATTACAAGGTTTTTATGAAGAACAGTGAAGGATACCAATCCTTTTTAGAGCACAAAATCTAGGAGACACAAATCCCCTTCTTCAGGGAACCAACCCTAGGAATCACCAACTCCCTTGTTTAGGGCACCAACCCTAGGAAACAACAACCCCGTTACCTTTAGCGCACCAACCCTAAGAAGAACCAACTCCTTTTTCTATAGGGAACCAACCCTAGGAAGCACCAACTCCCTTGTCTTTAGGGAACCAACCCCAGGAAGCACCAACTCCCCTAAATTACAATTTACTTATTAAAGGATATGAATCCTTTCATGGTCCTCCCTTCCATCCTCACTTCATAAGAATCATCAGTTCTTCTTCTTGGACTCTGATTCTATTTTGATATTCTGATATGGACTTCAAAGACCCTCGTATTTCACCATTTTTCCTTGATTATATAGTCTCCCAACTGGTGTGAGTTATGAAGCATTGTGTCCCTTTGTTTGTACCATCACACCTCTTCATTTAGATTAAAAATGATAACATTTGTTTTTATTCATTATTATTCAAACATTATCACGGAGGATTTTCAAATTAGGGAGAGGGATTTTAATAAATTGATCACAGATATGGATCGATTTCTTTTAACTCGATTCCATGTCTCTTTAAATATTGCAGAAATTGAATTCTCTGGAGGTGCTTCCTTCAAACCATTTACATGTGACCATATGCGCAAAACCATGGGCTTCGTAAATTAAGCGATGTTCCCACTGCCTAATGTATTATGTGTTCGTAACCCATAACCGGGGGCTAGAACCTTGTCCTCCAGACTTCGGCCTTTGGGATATTTCTCTCTTAGAATCATCTAATCTTCCAAAGTTTGAACTTATTGAACTGGTTACCTCTCACAATGATTCATCCAATGGTTAACATGATTCTTGAAACCAAATCAATGGTCTAGCTTCAATCCTTACACTATCCTTCCACTATTTAACCCAATTCCTATGACTTAATCAAAGGTTGATATGGATGACCATTATTTTCTTAGGAACTTCGTACTTTGGGACTTCCAGCCTTTGCAGTCTTTCAACCTTCTCGAAGTGCATTTCGCCGAAGTGTGTACACTATATTGGATGGTCAATATTCAATATTTCATTAGATTGACGATCCATGATTATCAAAGTATTTCAAGAAAATCAATGATCAGGACTTAATCTATAGTTTGAGTGGACAGTTCTTGTTTACTTTGGGATTTCGGCGTTTCGGGACTCTACCCTTTGCATTATTTTAATTCTTCCAAAAAAAAAATCGTCGGAGTGCGTATCAACACTTCCCTGTTTAATAACCTTCACATGTCCAGGAGCTATGCCTTTGGAATTTGGCACAAAGGAGCTCTCGCTTTTCGGGTATTCGGCTATTCGTGACTAAGAGATTTCAGAATACTTGAACTCTAAATTATTTCAATCCCTCAAAAGTTTTACCTACCGAATAAGTCATATAATTGCGGTGACTGCTTGTTGTTAGTTAACACCTCCATTTATGCTATCCTTCCACTGTTCTTAATCAACGGTCAAGAATTCTCCCTAAGTAGATCAACAGTTAGCATTACTTCATGATTCACGCTTTCTCTATCCCTCCACTATACTTGATCAGATGGTCAATAAATATTTCATAGTATATCATATAAATGGCCAAACGGTAATTCATGACTTCGGCCTTTGGCACTTCAGGTGGTTGTTGGTATGAGAAACTAGATATACCCAAAGGACATACTCCTAGAGTTACATAGCTTGCTAACATCACTATTGATGTGGCGTTGTCTGAGTGGCTTCCACGTGTCACTTATATTCATGACTTACGCATACCTAAAATGCCAACTAGACCTTGAAATGTTTCATCATCTAATTGTGCCACGTGTCCTTGTTGACATGGAGTATAATGAAGTGGGCTCTTAATATGTGTGCTATGTGTCTTACTTCATAACTTCGAAGGTCTGGACTTTGGGTGAACTCATATGTTTTGAACCCTTTTTTTCCGAAGTGGTTAGCGCAAAAGTTGACCACCATTGGATTTGCCTAACCTCATCCAACGGTTTCTATGCATTTCCCAAATCTGATGGCCCTCATTCACTTCGGGACTTCAGGGATCCATCCTTCAGGTGAAATCATATGTTCCAAACCCTTTTTTCATTGAAGCGATTAGTGCCGAAGTTGACAACCATTGGAGCAATCTAACCTCATCCAATGGTCACTATGCATTTCCTAGGTATGATGGAACTACTTCACTTAAGGACTTTGGGGCTCTGGCCTTCGGGTAAAATTATCTATTCTTGGCTTCTTTTCATTGGAGTGGTTAGCATCAGATTTTACCATCTCCTTGTGATCTGACGATTCCCATATTTTACTCAAGATCAACGATTGACATGACTTCATGGCTTCGGCCTTCGGTTAATATTACCTATTCTTGGTTTCTCTTCTCCATAGTCTTTAAGGTCATAGTTGACCGTCTCCATGTGATCTGATGGTTCCCATATTTTACTCTAGATCAACAGTTGATGTGACTTCATGGATTCAGCCTTCATGCAATCTTACCTATTCTTGGATTTTTTTCATCGGAGTGGTCAACGTCGTAGTTGACTGCTGCTAGGAAACCCTGATCTAACCACTATCATTTATCTTGAAGTTCTCCTTATATACGATGGCTTACTTTTACTTCAAAACTTCAACTTCGGTTAAAATTCCTTCATGCAAATTTCCTTTGGTTGATATTATCTGAAGTGATCAATGTCGGGCTGACCATGCATACTTAATTTCCATGATTGAAGTTCCATGACTCTCCATAGTTGATCTGACAGTCTAGATTTAATTTAAATATCACGATCTAAAGAATTCCCAAATCTTCAACAAACGACCATGATTCTCCTCTTCTTTACCCAAGTTTCCTCTATGATACGATGGTCGGAATTTGTCCCAAAAAACACATCAGAGGACAGAATTCCTGCTAACTTCTTTGTCTTTATACTTGGATTCTAATTGAACCAATATCATTGATTTGTGCCTTTGGTTAGTGATCGGTGATTTTCATATCTCCCAACTGTAACAAATTTTCCTCATAGTTTTTAGGGTGTTCGATACCAATAGAACTTCCTTAAGGTACTCCTTTTCTTGAGATTTCCTGCATGCTTTGATCTCGTGCAATCTAAAATGTTTCCTCTCCTGAGCTTTAGGTAGATTCCTTTGCACCTCGTGCTATGTCATTTGCGCACCTTAATATGTTATTTCTCCTGAACTTTTAGGATCTCAAAGACGTATAATGATAATATCGTATTGATCTTATTGACATCAATTACAACATAATACCATGTCCAATCATTGATCATATTTTCCTTCTTTGACATCAATTCCAACGCCATAATTCCATGTCCAACAGGTTGTCGTTGCAATAGCAGTACTAGTTGCAGTTGCAATACTAGTTGTAGTTGCAGTTGCAGTACTAGTTGTAGTTGCAGTGTCAGTTCCTTCATTCTAGTTCCTTCATGCCAATTTATTCATTAGTTACAATGCCAGTTGCAACAACATTTGCAGTACCATTTGCAGTGAAATTTCTTGTGAAGTATTAGGACTGATTTTTTATTGTCATAGTGCACCTTACCCTAGAAAATCTCTAGCTATCTTTAGATTACAAGTTGGAGAATCTTTTGAAGTTTTAAAGGTTCATCATTGTTTTCCGCTACTTCCGAATGGTGCCACTACCTGGTGATTTTTTCATAGGTATATACTTACATATGTTTAAACGATATCATTGTCTTAAGGGTATTTGTAGGAGAAGTGATCTTTTGTCCAAAAATCAATTGTAGATCTAGAAGGATCTCAGATCCAACACATTCATAGGAACAATGCACCCCAGGTTTGATTATTTTGATATGCCTCTATTTGTTATGGAATTATTGTGATATTATGAACATCTAGGTTGTATTATGATCTATTGAAGTTATGACTATCATACTAACCATTGGTCAAAAATTAAAGTCCAAGTATTAGATTGATTAAGGTTGATATTATAGAGTTTATTCTCTAACTTAGATTTATGTCAAGAAAGAATATTATCTTAGTACAGGGAACATGTTGAAGAGAATACTTGTCATATTGAGTGAAGGAGACTCATAATAAAATCAACAACACTCATTCTTGAGGTCATGACTCCAGGTTCCAAGTTTGATTGATTAAATTGATAATATTCAAATTTGCACATATTGAGATAAAATGCTTATTGTAATTATGTACTAGATATAACTAACATCTCCTCTAGGAGAAACTTCTTGTTTTGTTTCCAGTTTACCAAGGAGGAATGTTTGATCACATCACTAGAAGAGTGTTTCTCTCATTTCTTATTATTGTATTTCTTATTTTTGGCTCTTGTTTGAGGAAAGTCACAAGTGATAGCTATGATGGAGATATTGTGACGATTGTTCTCGCTATTGTTTTTATTATTATTATAAATAGTATTATTCTTGTCTATTGCTTCTCCCTTGTTGTTCTTTTTATGGATAGTTCAAAGGTGATAACCCTGAGGGAAGCTATAGTGACGGTTGTAGGAGATAACATATTAGATGGTGTCTAGTTTGAGACATGGAGAAGACTATCCAGATTATAAGTTGTATACATGACCGTATAAGTCCATGTACCAAAGAATAAGAAGACGAAGAAGGGTAATTTTAAGAGATACAAAGTATCTCATATGAAGATTGATTGTAAGGAGCAGAAGGCTCCAAAGATGACCGAAAAAATCCATCTGGTGTAGTTGATCACTCTTCAGATCATCGGGAAAAGTTAATAGAGCTAGAAGGTCCTACCCATAATCATTGTAGTAACCAGGAAGAAACCAACATGGTATTGTGACACTTTCAGGATGCAAATCCATATAGTATTGATAAGCCATATCATGAGGACTAGATGGCTCAACCAGTGGTGAGGCAGGCATCCCCACCAAGTACAAGCGTAGAACGAGCTAGAGTTCAGAGGGAGTCATACCTCACAATCCAGTAAGGAGGGGAAACCTCCCCAGGATCATTCATAGAGATGTACAAAGCCTATTTTTTTTCCATAGGATTCTCTTAGCAAGAGCGAGAATACTATGGCGAGACACTTGCTCCAGTAATCATAAGAACTATATATAAAACAACAATGATCCATTAAAAGTGGTCAATGTAGTATGTGATTCTGAGGGAGAAAATGAATATGTTATCATGATGGAGTATAGGAGCTACTCTTAGAGTTCAACAACTACAGTGAGAATGGAGCAGTCATTTTCAATTCCAGAAAAAGTAGTTGCAGAGTCCCAGTTCCAGAAAGAATAGTTGCAGAGAGATTAGAGGACATACTCTTATACAGTGAGACTGATAGTTTTTTGAGAAAATCACATAGAGCCAACACATGATTGAGCATATTGAGTTGCAACTGAGAAAGTGTACCATTTTGGTACAATTTGATGTAAAACTTTGGTTCATTGATATATTTGAGGAACACGAGGACATATATATGTTTTTTAGTGAACACATTGATCCTAGACATGTTCACCTAATTGTGGAAAAACATGTGATAAGGTACCTGAAAGGTACAATTGATTATGGACTTAGATATATATCGGATCACGATATAAGAATTCAAGGGATACGCAGATTCAGATTGGGCAGGTAGTGTCACATACTAGAAAATTACATCTGGATGTTGCTCTAGTTTGGGATCAGTTGTGATCTTATTGATTAGTAGGAAGAAGAATGGTATTCCACTCAGTTCTAAAGAGACAAAGTATGTGGCAGCATGGTCATCTTGTGGTGAAGCAGTGTGGCTTCGAAAGTTGATTGCATAATTGTTTGATCTTGAGTTGGATGAGACATGTCTCTTTTATGTAAACTAGAGTTGAATGAAGTTGTCGGAGAACCCAGTTTTTCATGATAAATCCAAGCATATCAAGATCAAGTACCATTATATCTGAGATATGATACAGAAGGGAGAAGTAAAGCTCTAGTATGTTCCTACTGACAAATAGGTATAAGACGTGTTTACTAAGCCTCTGTCGAGATTGAAGTTTGAATACTTCAAATACAAGCATGGTGTGGTCAAGAAGGATTTTCCCTCATGAGAGGGAGTGATGTGTTTCCCAGTAGAAAGAAGTAATATGTTCCCCAATAGAGGGAATTGATGATATCGCAAGTGAAAGGAGATACCCTAGCATAGGTTGGTACTCTAACATATCCTGGTATGCTACCCTAGTGCAGGTTGGTACAAAAAAATGCAGGATGGTACGCTACCCCAACATAGGTTGGTACACTACCCCAACGCAGGATGGTACACTACCCAAGTGCAGGTTGGTACTCCAATGTAGGATGGTATGCTTGTTGGAAAGTGTTATGCTTGTCATTGATGGCAAGTACAACAGTGAAGATGACAGGAAAACAGAAGACAAAGGAAATCAAGCTCAGGAGGAAT